>BTHU01000022.1:24081014-24108514 GCA_036184795.1 Tokudaia tokunoshimensis
TAAGTTATATAAGTTACTCTGGGAGAGAGGTCAAGCTATACCTTTAATGATTTCCTGTTACTGGACTAAGGACATGCTATTTTTGGAGAAAGCCTCTGTATTTATGTTGACAGGAAAGGAGAAAAGGCATTGGACCCCTTCCAGAGTGATATGGATCAGGTATGACAGAGGAAGATCCCCTGAAGATCTGGAAAAATTCTAGAAAATCAAACAGAACAGTTAACTCGATCTGCTGATTCCTCAACATGGGAACATCCTAGAAACTGGCTTAGACATAAAAATGTCTCTAGCCGAAACTTTAGCTAAAATGAGACAATAAATCTTGTTGGTTATGGAATCCTTAAGATTCTTTATGCCTTGCTTCGTACAGCATGAAAGAAGATTTATTACAATTGCTAAAATTAACTCATAAAAAAGATAGCTGTCTTTCACCTGCTCAAACAAGAAGCATAAATGATTCCAGGTAAAGGTTTCATCTGTCAGAATAGAACTTAAATCCATGTTTTTAAAAATCATTGCTTGCTCCCATGATGTTCATGCCACTATTATACAAATTGACATGTTTTTCCAGGACAGTCATTTGTGTAGATTACAGAGTTCACAGCTGGGTATAATTGATGATTGGTTTTTCTCCAATGTAGCTTGCATAGCAAGTTCTAGTACCCGGAAAGCTAGCCAGTAAGGATGAAGCATCCAGGTCCATTTTAGCTTGATGTCATCATGTTCTATGACTCACGTATTTGCTATCATCAGCAATAGGGTCTTAAAGTCAAGTCTGAAGGGTATCCTAGAGCAATAGCAATAGCCTATACAGTTGCTGGGGTGGACTTTGGTTCTCACTGGCCAAAAAAAAAAAAATGCCCAAGTATATAATCCACCTGGTACTGCTGCCTAGTAGGGAATTATTTTAACTTTTATTAATGTTTGCATGTGTATGTTTGTGTGTGTATGTGCATGTGCATGTGTGTCTTTAGGAAGCTTCTGTAGTAGTTGGTAATACAGTAATATGAAAATATGTGCTTTTGAAAGATCTTTAGTGTTATCGTGTTACTCTTTCCCCTCCCTTCTCTTCTGTTTGCTTTCTTCTTCTGATTTTATTTTCCTTTCTTTCTTTTTCTTTTTTTGAGACAGACTTTCACTACATAGCCTTGGCTATATATTATATATTAAATTTACCTCAAATTTGCTACAAGTCTCCAGTATGTGTCTCTTTAGTTCTGAGATTGTAAGTGCATGCCACCATTCTCAGAATTTCCAGATGCCACTTGGGATAATCATAAGCTTTGTAGCTTATATGATGGGCAGATTCTCACTTGCTCAAGAAATTTCTCATTTGTACAGATGGAGATGCATAATGTCTTAGCCAAAAGGTACCTCCTGAGCTGTATTGAGGTGTGTGACAGCAGGTAGAAACTGGGGACTGTTGCTAGAGGACCTTTCTCAGAACTCTCTGATCCTCTTCAGTATCAACACTTTGCATGAAAGAGCAAGGTTACCTGAACAAGAGCTTTAGAGTTCTCCATCCTGCAAATGGAAAATTGCATAACAAAGAAGAAATCAGAGTTTAATCTACCCATTGCCCCCGGGATTAGGAATAGTAGAATCTGAAGTGCGCTTTTAGTAGAATGGTGCTTTTTGCCAATGACAGCAGAGCCACTAAACATAGAGACTTTACTGCCCAAGCCTCCTGCTACCTGAGCTTCTTGATGTTGTGTCCCTGCATCCAGTTCTGTGGGGGCTGTGTATTTGTCCAGAGACTCCATAACTTGTGATTGTTTCCCTTTCTAGGCCTCTAGAGCACTTCAGTCTAAATACGTTACTTTTGAAGATGGTACCTGGACCCTGCCCTCCAAAGTGTCTGGGTATGGATTTGTCACACAAAAGTTACTCTCATACCATCTTCGATCTTCCAGCTGGATTTAAGGCTGGTAATGACTATGTGCTTGTTCTATGGCTAGGTTTGACAGTGAATCTTTAAACCAGAGCCACTTGGTTTAGCTAGGAAGAGTCTCAGTTACCCTGTCTTCCAAAAAGCCAGTAGACCTGGGTCCTCATTTTTTCTGTTTACCCTTTAGATTTCCTTGGACTCTTCAGCTGCCTTGTGAGCCCATTTGTGCTTTCTGGTACTTTTCTTCAATTTCTCTCCTCTGTGTAGAATCAATTCTTTTTTCCCCCTGATTTTCTCAGTCCCACTATTACATAGAAGTTGCTTCTTTTCTGTTGTGTGGACATGTCCCATTCAGTAGTTTCCCATTCTAACTCAACCATGGTGTAGACATGGTGGGAGCATTTTCAAGTTATGGGGAATGCTTAAAAAATGAGTTGAGACTACAACTGATCTGACACTCTGAGCCAAGGAAGTGGTTGGGGAAATATCCTTGTTAGAGACATCTCCAGAATACAATAAAATCAAGATTTTAGGGTCTAGCAGATAGTGGGTTGGTAATGAATGTGTGGATAGGCAACAGAGACACATGGCCCTCTACTCACAAATCTGTGTGGAGTGCTCATATTTGTGTGCATGGTTAAGATTAAGCAGAAGAATGTTTTTGGTTAATTTTCTGATGCTATGACAAAAAGCCAGGGACTAAGTCATTTATAAGTGTCTTAGTAAGGATTTTACTGCTGTGAACAGACACCATGGCCAAGGCAAATCTTACAAAGCACAACATTTAATTGGGACTGGCTTACAGGTTCAGAGGTTCAGTCCATTATCATCAAGAAGGGAGCATGGCAGCATCCAGGTGTGCAGGAAGAGCTGAGAGTTCCACTTCTTCTGAAGGCAGCTAGGAAGGCTTCCAGGCAGCAAGGACAAGGGTAATAAAGCCCATGCCCACAGTGACACACCTATTCCAACAAAGTCACACCTCCTAATAGTGCCACTCCCTGTGCCAACCATATATAAGCTATCACAATAAGGAACAGCATTTGATTGCGTTCATGATTCTTGAGGCTGGAAGTTTCACGAGTATAGTGCCATCTGGTGAGAACTTTATTTCCACAAGATGGAGGACATCAAATAATGAAACAGAGCAAACTAATACTTCAATACATAAATTCACGTAATAGTCCCGTAATAATACTTCAATATGTAAATTCACAGATGAATTGATCCATTCAAAAGGTGGTATTCTGTGGACCTCATGAACCCCTGACTTTCAACACTGCTACACTGGAGACCAAATTTCAAACACATGGAGTCTGGGACACACTGAGACTGTAGCAAAGAGGAGGGAATACATTTAGACTAAAATAAAAATATTTAAACAGATGCAGTGGAAGGACAAATGGTAGATGTTGCCTCAATGGATAGAGGGAAGGTGTGAGCAAGATAAGGGGCAGGACAGGCTCCATCAGAAGAGGAAATTGGGTGAGATGCAGCCTCCTGGGAGTAAGTCTAGAGTTTGTATGACATCTCCACTTACCGGAAATTATGGGTTAGGAAAGGAAAGCAGATAAAATTTTCCATGGCCCTGAGTTGAGACCTTAATATCTACCAAGATCACTACTGTGCCAGGATATTAAGATGTCAAAAGCGAGAGGGGGTTGAATGGGGAAAAGAGGGAGGGAAGGGGGCTTATGAGACTTTCGGGGAGGGAGGAAACGGGAAAGGGGAAATGATTTTGAATGTAAATAAAAGTAAAAAAAAGATGTCAATCAACAATGTACATTGATATACAGCACGAGAAAGGTATTGAATAATTTTGAAAATGTATCCCTAGATATTTGGATTCCAGAAAATGAGTCTATATCAAGAGATTACCTGCAGAATTTTCACATCAATTTTCTCAGCTGTAGTTGTATACTAACATCAATAGGGAACCTTTGGGATTAGAGGAAGGCCCATATCTATCTGTAGATTCCAGGAAGAGACCTAGATTTGTTATAACAATTTCTCAAATGATTTTAATGTGCAGTCAGGTGGACTATGTCACCGATTTAGATGGGTCGGAATCATGAAAAGGGAATCAGGAAGGTTCCAGAATATATGACTTAGGTCCCTGATTTTCAAATTTGAGTGTGGAACAGTATCACCTGGCTGTTTAAACAGTTTGCTTATGCCCCATGGAAAGAGTTTCTGATTTAATCAAATATAGGGTGTGGTCATAAAACTTGCATTTCTCTCTGGCTTCTGGATGATATTGATCAGGAAGCTTCAGGAATTTTAAGAGTCACTTGGGCAGAAAACCCCTGAAGGAGTGAGGATTTGTGCTATCACAGTAGTCTCTGGTTCCTAGCACAAAGTATCTCCTAAATCCTTGATGTCCTGGGTGATAGAATAATAATGGTGCTGATGTTATTCACAGTAAGCCCATCCAGGAATCGATGGAAACTACATGCAAGACTTGGAGGGATTTTTGGTTGGTGAACTCACCCTATTATAGTGTAACTGGGATCTAATGTAAAAGCTCTAGGGGCAAGAAGCAATATATAGACACATTATCCCTCCCTTTGGCTGTCAGACTGTCACTTGCAAAATTAGCATGCTTGAAGCTAGTGTTCAATGAGGTGACACAAGAGGTCTATACATTAGCCTATCTCCAGGAGAGCAAGCACCCAGGAAAGAGAACTCTATAGGCCCAGGATGGCATAGGGTTTCACATCCTACAAAACTGCTCAAAGTGGGGGATCTTGACATCCCATTTGATGGTTGAGAAACACCTAAAGAAATGTTCAACATCCTTAATTATCAGGGAAATGCAAATCAAAACAAACCTGAGATTCCACCTCACACCAGTCAGAATGACCAAGATCAAAAACTCATGGGACAGCAGATGTTGGAGAGGATGTGGAGAAAGAGGAACACTCCTCTATTGCTGGTGGGATTGCAAGCTGGTAAAATCACTCTGGAAATCAGTTTGGCAGTTCCTCAGAAAATTGGACATAGCACTACCTGAGGACCCAGCTATACCACTCCTAGGCATATATCCAGAAGATGCTCTAACATGTAATAAGAACACATGCTCCACTATGTTCATATCAGCCTTATTCATAATAGCCAGAAGCTGGAAAGAACCCAGATGTCCCTCAACAGAGTAATGGATACAGAAAATGTGGTACATTTACACAATGGAGTACTACTCAGCTATTAAAAACAATGAATCCGTGAAATTCTTAGGCAAATGGAGCTAGAAAATATTATCCTGAGAGGGGTAACACAATCACAAAAGAACACACACAGTATGCACTTGCTGATAAGTGGATATTAGGCCAAAAGCTCAGAATAGCCAAGATACAACTCACAGACCACATAAAGCAAGAAGAAGGAAGACCAAAGTGTGGATACTTTGATCCTTACTGGAAGGTGAATCAAAATACCCATGGCTCACAGCCAACCAATAGACTGAGCATAGGGTCCCAAATGGAGCAGTTAGAGAAAGGATTCAAGGAGCTGAAGAGGTTTGCAGCCCCACAGGAGGAACAATAATATGTACCAACCAGTACCCCCAAAGTTCCCGGGGACTAAACCACCAACCAAAGAGTACACATGGAGGGACCCAAGACTTTAGCTAAATATGTAGAAGAAGATGGCCATTTCAGATATCAATGAGAGGAGAGGCCATTGGTCCTGTGAAGGCTCGATGCCCCAGAGTAGGGGAATACCAGTCAGGAAAGTGGGGGAAGGGTTGGTGACCAGGGGGAGGGGGGATGGGATAGAGGGCTTTTGGAGGAGTAATGAGGAAAGGGGATACCATTTGAAATGTAAATAAAGCAAATATCTGATTAAAAAAAAGAATAAAAAGATTTTAAAAAAATCCCATTTTTCTAGGCCAAGACCTGAATAAAATCCAGCTCTGAGACAACAGAAAAGCAAACAAAAACCCAGAGACAGTGGAGGCAGTATGCAACCCATATGCTCTTTTCCAGAAAAACAAAACAAAACAAAAACAGTTAACCTGTCTCATGACTAAAGTTTCCATGCTTTAGCCTTTGTCTTATGGCTTGCCAATAAAATTTAAGGTGGTTTCAGGCAATGGTGAAGAGGAAATTCAATTTCTTTCTCCTCATAATTTGGCCAAACTCTCTAAGTAAACCCATTTTTCTACCCTAATTTATATAAAACAAGTGATAGTGAGGCAATGGGTTTATAGAGCAAAATGTGGGTATCAGCAGGATGGTGTGTACCCCACCTCCATGGGAGCAGAGATGTCTCTCATTCTGAGCTTTGCAGTCTACACTTCTTTGTTGGGAATTTTTTGCTCAAATCCTTTATAACAAGCCAACAGTAGTGAGTGAGTTATAAGAAATGACAAGAAAAAGAGACTGTTAGAATCTCCAATTTGCAGTGGAGCTGGACAGAAGCTGAGATAACTTGGGAACACACTGCTTATAATTACATTCCAAAGTGCAGGGAGGAACAGACTTGGGGGATCAAGCTTTTAACCTGTGGAGTCTTTTAGCTCTGGGTAGTGTCAGAATTGAATAAATTATAGGACTCCCAGTGGGTGTCATGAGGAATCAGAGGATTGCTTGGCATTAGAAACCCCCATACATCTGGTGTCCAATATTATGAATAGGAAAATAGGATTTTTATTGTGTTATTCTGTTTTGCTCTTCAATTTTCTTTGTGGCACAATTTTGTGCTGGGCTCACTGAGGAAGGTCCTGGTTTGACTGACATAGTGGCAACCCTCACAATACCAGTTATTATGAGTGCTATGGCCTTCAACCTTGTCATCCAAACTGGGGTCCTCAGGTCAGCATCTGCTACTTGTGAAGAATGAAGAACATCAGACTGGGGAGGTGACTGAGTGGTAAGAGATTTTGCTTTATACAAATATGAGGACCTGAGTCTCAACCCAGCTTCTAGGTGAAAGCCAGGCTTGGCTCTGCATACCAGAAACCACAGTATTGGGGGTAGATGGGAGAGGTGTAGGTGAGACTGGTGAATTCTGAGAACTTGTAAGGTAGTCAGCATAGATGGAACAGGGGTGTTCAGGTTCAGTGAGACCCTGTTTCAAGACAAGAAGGTTGAAGGAGATAGGGGAGACATTTGACCACTCTTCTCTGGCCTCTGCATACATGTACAAGGACATGTATGTGCATTCTCACACTTACTTCCTCCAAACATTCATAATGCATGAGTGCACGCACACACACACACACACACACACACACACACACACACACACACACAGTAGAACCTAAGGCCCTACAGTGAACCAGAATCCCCACATATCATCTTGATTTCTAAAGTTATAGGATCACATCTGTAGACCTTGATCTTTACTTCATGCTACAACCCAAATCCCCAAGTAAACGAGGCCCCCCAGAAGTGAAATGTAGCTTCCTTGTGAGATCTTTGGTGAATTTTACTGAGAGCAGCCACACTTGGTAACCACTAATGTTGAATTTCACCAGAAATACTATGGTGAAGTCTCTTTCCAGATTTTTCTTGTCTTGATTTACAGAACTCAGAAATAGAAGAGGCCATGAGTGCATGCAGGGAGGAGATGGAAGAGGGTAGAGATTTGGGGAAGAAGGCACAAAGACAAGAGTGTAAATAAAAATGAGCATTATTGGGTTGAACAAGCCAGCCAATGGGGCAGCATGGAAGGAATTTCTCTGTTTCTTCTTGGAAACTGTCTATCACTCTAATCCTTTGATTAAACTCATGATACAGATATCTCCAGTTTATAACTCTCTTAGTGTCTTAGTTAGGGTTTTACTGCTGTGAACAGACACCATGACCAAGGCAACTCTTATAAGATCAGCATTTAATTGGGGCTGGCTAACAGGTTCAGAGGTTCAATCCATTATCAGCAAGGCAGGAACATGGCAGCATCCAGGCAGACATGGCGCAGGAGAAGCTGAGAATTCTACATCTTTAGCTGAAGAGCAGAAGACTGATTTCCAGGCAGCTAGGACTAGGGTATTAAAGCCCACATCCACAGTGACACACTTACTCCAACACGGCCACACCTTCCAATAGTGTCACTCCCTGGGCCAAGCATATACAAACCATCATACTTAGCAACTCCTATGTTAAACTTTATCTCACCCTTGTTAGCTTTCATCCACTCAGTAGGTCATGGACCCATTGCATACAGAGAAAAGTATGGCTACCACATCTGATTATATGTGGGTCCAGGGATCCTAACTGCAGCGTCTATGCCTAAGGGGTAAACACTTATATACTGAGCTCCTGCCCCAGCAAAGCTACTTTATTATATAGGGAGTACAGTTAGTTCAGTAGATCTATTTAGATGCTTCATTTTGTTTATTTAAATCTGAACATCTATATCCGTCTACTTTTCAAAAAAAAGCTTGGCATAACTTTGAAAATTCATTCAGCTTTTTTAAAATTTTCATTTGGTTCTCATTCTTCATGAGTCTAAAGCGGCACCGCAGCTGTACGGCCCATAATTGATGCTATCAATGTATCTTGCTTTCCTGTGAAGCTGATTCATTACCAGGCTAAAAAAGAGTTTTTAGAGAATTTCTCTTTTCCAACCTCAAAAGGCACTATTGTGTTTTAAGTTTTGATTAAGCCGTCTTCTTTGTGAGCAGCTAGAATATTTGGACATGGAATATTTGTAACTATGAAGTATCTAATAGGGACTGTACTGTCTTACTCCTATTTATTTTTATTTTATTTTATTTTATTTTATTTTTTGAGACAGGGTTTCTCTGTATAGCCCTGGCTGTCCTGGAACTCCCTCTGTAGACCAGGCTGGCCTCGAACTCAGAAATCCTCCTGCCTCTGTCATCCAAGTGCTGGGATTAAAGGCATGCACCACCACTGCCCGGTGTCTTACTCCTTTAAAGTAGAGGAATTTTTTCCCTTTTTATTTCTCTGCAGCAGGAAGTGTGACGTCCTCAAAATGAACGATAACTGAATTTTCACTTTTCCTGTTTATTGGGAAAGGTTTTCTTTGTGCACTTTGTAGTTCAATACGATAGAGATTCCAACATCGGACTCTGAAAAGAGCAGCCAGTGCAATCCCTTAATTAGCAAGCTGTGGTCCACAGCCTCCGGATGCTTTTGAAGAAGATGTAAAGGCTTCTCGGTCAAAATATGTGGCCAAGATGTAACACAATGGTCCCTCCATATCTGAGGAAGATTAGATCTCAGACATGACAAAGGTAGTAGCCAAAGAAATAGTTTCATTTGAACACAAATAAATGAGAGAGAAATATGGATGAGAAAGTTCTTTCAATTCTTCATATGTCATGGAATTTTCAGCAACTATTTTCAGTGCCTGTTTATCGTTTCCATACCTGATTCCTTTGAGGTTAACTGACAACTTTTACTTGGGGACTTAGGTTCATCTCAGTCAAGATTCACTTGGGAATCCATGCCAGAGACCTTTAGCTGCCTTAATCATGTAGAAGGAGCAGCGTTTCCAGTCATTCTGAACCTTCTGTTTGCTTTCCCAGAAGTGTCGGGGCAGCTCAGCTACGAGCCCGGTCTTGGAATATCACACACGTGTCTTTGAAATGTGGGTACTGATTGCAAAGTCTCATTGACTGCGTGTTTCACACATCCCTCCACTGCTTCAATGTCTTTATATGGAAAATGGAGATAAGACAGCTTACCCAGTGCGCTGCTGTGAGGGTTGGCCTCGAACAAACTCCAGGAGGAAAGCAATACTCCTCAGCAGTAGGCATACCTTAATGCATATGCTTTCAAAGAGTATGGTGCCTTTTCTTAACACATGATTTCAAGGAATACGGTGCCTGCTTTGAGGACTTTAGGCTTTGCCCAGTGATTAACTAGTCTTTTTGTGATTGCTTTGATCTCATCATGGCGGCTTTCCCTGTGCTAATACAAGCGCTACTCACTTTTCCCTTAGTCCTAGAAAATGGGACATTTTCCTTCATTGTGCTAAGCATAGATAAATAAGCGTGGGCCTTGGAGATAAAAGACAAGGTTATCCCAGCCACCAGTTGGTTTGATGATGAAGAATGTTTTCACTTAGACAAAAATCCAGGTCTTGGGTGCATTGGTGAGGTAATGGTGTTCCTTAGAAAATATCACTCTGGGGTCTTATTCTCCCTTCACTGTGATCTAGCCAATGTCTTATTCTTAGTTTGCTGACAAAAGGCTGGGAATCCACCCTGATGTGTGTCCTGATATGTATAGCTGGTGTCAAGTTGAATATGAAGTCAAATGAACGGGAGAAGTGTGACCATATAAACAAATAGCCCCTGTTGCTTCTCCTGAACCGGTATGTGACACTAATCCAGACATGCATGCCAGGGGCAGTTGAAATATGCTTTGAATTACTTGCAGGGATGCTTCCGGGACCACTCATATGGCATGATTTATGTCCCAATGTTTTCAATCAGATTCCAGGGATCGATTAATCACACCATCAATAACGAAGAAACAGGTGTGTTTTCGAAAGCCATGTGCTTGCCAAGGGCAATCGGTTTTCCCGTTGGGGCCAACTTATAAATGCTGGCTGGGGTTTTCTTTTTTTTTTTTTTTCCTTCTGGTGCTAGGGAACCAAAAGTAAAATGCATGCTTAGAGAAAGCAGGTACGGGTTTCTAATTCAGAGACTGTAAATCTACCTCTGTGAATTGTACTTCTGAATGGCAAAACCGGCAAGAAAAGCTGGGCTGTGCTGAGCTCACTCAGGGAGAAACTTTGTTTTGCTGCTTGGAGTGATGGTGAATGATAAATTTAGATTACTTCACAGAAATGGCCATAAGATCTTTCTTTGAATTTTTGGTTTCAAGATCATACCTTTTCTTTTTCTTTCTTTCCTCCCCCGCCCCCGCACCCGCCCTCTCTCTTGAATTTTCATTCAGAGTTTACTAAGTGTGTGTAACAGGAGGGGAGGAAGCGTGGATGAGAAAGCATGATAAATTTATGGAAAATGAAACACAGTTGGACAAGCATTTTGTGATGAAGGAGAATAAGATAGCCTTAGGGAGGTAGGGGTGGAATGGTTGGGGCAGCATCCCCAGCGAGATGGCAGAGAGTTCACAAGCTGAGCTGAGCTCAACTCTAAAGGAAAGCTCCAGAGTTCAGTTGAAAGCTGAGGATAAGTTTGGCATGGTAGAACATGCCTCTTATTTCAGCCCTCAAAAGGCTGCGACAGGAGGATCGAAAGTTCTAAACAAGTCTAGGAGATATATATCACAAACACCAATATTTCCCTACACACACACACATACACACACACACACACACACACACACACACACACACACACACACACATTGAAAACAAACACCAATATTTTCCTGCGCACATATATAGGGTTTAGTGTTCTATATAAAATGATACAAAGGTTTTTAAGCCATTAGCTTTAAAGCAGTGAATTTTGGAATTTGTGAGTTTGATCAGGTCTCTTCTTTCTGAAACTGATCTATTTTAGAACACAGTGACTGGTTTTCCCCTTCTTTCCCTTTGGTTTCGACTCTTGAAAAGAACATATCTGCCTCCCATCTCCAAATGTGCAAAAACATCACTGTTGGTTTTCCAATAGTTCTGGAGCCTAGGAGACCACTTCGAAGTTTTGTTTATTTTTTTAAAAATGTTTCTCATGTAAGCTATTTAATAGCATTTCTTTTCCTCCTCCTCCAACTCTTCCTAAGTTTTTTCTACCTACTTAATTTCATTTTCTTTCTCCCTGCAAAATAAACTAACCAAAAACAAAAAACAAAACTGTGTATACACAAACACACACACACACACAAACACATGCATGCTCACACATAAGCAGGTATGCAGAGTCCATTTTGTGTTAGCTAACTACTCCTGGACATAGGCCCTATCCTGGAATGTGACTGATATATTTGATGTCACTCCACTGTAGAAAACAGACTTTGCATCTCTCATCAGCTATCTGTTTCAAATGGCTTCTCGGTTAGGGGTGGGAATTTATGTTCACTTCCTGTTCTTGGTGCTGGGATTTGTCTGGTTTGGACTTGTGCAGGTCTTCTGCATGCTGTCACAGTCTGTTTGCTCGCTGTCCCTGACACCTCTGAAAGATGCTGTTCTCTTGTAACTGTCTTCTTCCTCTGGGTCTTTACAGTCTTCCCACCTCCTCCTTCACATAGATCTTGAGGGGAAGGTAGAGATAAAGACATCCCATTTAGGGTTGAGTATGCCAAAGTCTCTCTCTGTACATTGTTCTGGTCGAGATCTCAGTGTTAATTTCCATCTACTTCAAGAAGCTTTCTGGTTGAGGATTCTGATGAGATTGCTAATAACTTCTCTCATCCAGTAGTCTAGAAGGCTATAGGAGCCTAGAATTCTTAAATTGAGGTGACCGCTGGGTTGGCTCCTTACAAGTGTTGTTTGTGAAGGGCAGTGGGTGCTGTTCCTCTCCCTAGCTTCCAGAATCAATCTTTGGCTTATAGGAACATGCCCCCAGCTTCCTTCTTCTTGTACACTTGTGTTTTACCGTGCATATGTCTATATCTGTGTTCAAGTTTCTACTTGAACTGAAAAATAATTTAATTAGACTCATCCTTATGACCTTATCTTGGTTTCAATATATGTGAAGACTTTCCAAGTAAGCTCTCCTCTGTAGACACTGGGCTTTATATGTCCACTTTCAAGGAACTCTTTTAACTTAAAACACATTGCAAAATTATGAAAAACAGTGGGAAAGCTTGGGGGATGGCTAAAGTAAAGCATTTGTCTCACACAAACCAGAGGACTTGAGTTCAGATCTCTAGAGCCCATATAAAACCAGCAGGATAGCATGTACCTGCAAGCTTGTAGACTGGTTGGACTGGTTTATGCAGTTATCAACAACAAAGAAACACAGTCTCATGCAAGGTAGAAGGTAAGAACCATCACCCAAGGTTGGCCTCTGACCTCCAATTGCACACTGTGGCATGTGCGTGCTTACCCGCATGCGCACGAGTGCACACTCACACACACACACACACACACACACACACACGCACAAATGCACACCTACACACAAAGTCACAAAGAAAAGCAAACAACATAAGAAATTTTTTAAAACATAAGAAATTATAATTTAATTTCATTCATTTTTATTATTTCACTATAATGTATGAATATGCCATAAATTATAAGATATATATAATTACATTAATTACAGTAATGAACCTAACTAACATATGACATAAAAACTGAAATAGATTAAATCTTTCTCCTTTATCAGTCACAGATTGGGATAGATAAATCTTGGAGAACGGACACGAGTGAACTCTTTCAATGTATTTTATTGGTTGATATATTAATTCATTTGCTAGAAACTGGTGAAGTTAGAGTTTACTCTTTTATGAGCATCCTAGTCTGGGCTCAATGGCAGTGAAGAGAGAGCATAAGTGAGGAAATACTTACAGGAGAAAGCCTTTAACTGGGGCTGGCTTACATGCCTCAGAGGTTTATCCCATTATCATCATGGTTGGGAGCAATGCAGGGAGCACAGTGGCATCCGGGCAGCATGCTGCTGGAGAAGGAGCTGAGAGTTCTACATCTGGATCTGTGGGCAGTAGGAGAGAGAGCCGCGGGGCTTGGTTTGTGCTTTAGAAACTTAGCCACTCCTCAGTAACACACTTCCTCCAACAAGGCCACACCTACCCCAGCAAAGACAGACCTCCTAATCCTTCTCAAGTAGTTTCACTTTCTGACTTAAGCACTCAAATATATGAGGTGGGCCATTCCTATTCAAACCACCATAATGAGCAATCAATTTGTGCATATTATATAATTATTTAATCTGTTTCCATTTTAATTAATAGTTTTGGTTTACATAAAGAGAAGCAAGGTTCACTGGGCCATTTTTCTATCTATCTATCTATCTATCTATCTATCTATCTATCTATCTATCTATCTATCTATCTATCTATCATCTACCTATCTACCTACCTATCTATCATCTATTTATATTTTGTTCACACTTTTCCCTTTCCATGTCCTCTTTTCTTCTCCTGATGGTTCATTTCTTCCCCAAATACTCTCCTCATTCTGCTTTCAGGACATATATACTGTTACTCTCTTGTGTAGGTTTGTCTTATCAATATATAATTAATATGCAATATGATTAAAATGCTTTTGATAAATGTACTACACTTATGTAACCACAATCAGCCACAGCCAAAACATGGAAACTTAAGCAACCCCCCTACCACATCTTCCCACATCTTCTGCATTCCTTTACAGCCAACTCTTCAATCCATCTTAGACACAGCAACTCCTGTCTATACTTTTATCTTTAAGAACTATATACTACATGGGATTTGAGTCTATATGCTTTTCTTAGCAATCATGTTTTAGATTTATTTAGCCCTTCTCATAGATGTACCATAGCTTTATATTGAGTCACCTTTTGGTTGAGGGTCATTTGGACAGTTTATACTTTATAGCAATGAAAAATTCACTAATCATTAACATATGAATTTTGTGCACACAAAAATTTAAGTCTTGTTTTTAGAGATTCATGGAAGGGCCATTGGGCCCTGAAGTGAGTCTCTTGTGTACCCATTAGCCATTTATATATTTTCCTTTGCAATTTGTTCTTACATTTGAATAGGAAATGTTCCCCACTGACTCGAGTATGGACTGTTCGATCCTTAGTTGCTGGTGTAGTTTTTGAAAATGATGAAGACTTTGAGAAGGGATGACCTCTTAGAGGATGTAGGTTACTGTGGTATACTCTTACAGATTTAGCTGGTATCTGGTCCCTGACTCTCTGCTTCCTACCTAATGAGATGCATATACTTAGCTACAAGCTCCTATCACCAAGATGTTCAACTGGTATTGAATGAACACAGCCTAGGACTGAAGTCTCTGATACTACAAACAAAATAAACCTTTCTTCCTTTATTTTATGTCAGATATTAAGGGAGAAGAAGTTGAATACCATGGATATGCTGTTTACTCCTCAGTTGCTTGCCAAGTTATTTCTTGTTCGTAGTTAATTTGTTTTGTTTTTATTTTTCAAGATAAGCACTTAGCTAGGAGCTCTGGCTGTCCTGCATCCCACCATGTATACCAAGATATCTTCAAACTCAACAAAGATCTTTCTTCCTCTGCCTCCCAAGTGTTAGGATTAAAGGCATGTACCACTACACCCAGTGCCAATTTACTTTTCAATTGCATATATTATTTTTAAAATCTGGAAAAGAGTCATTAGATACAAAACTTGAAAACATCTCCTCCTAACCTATAGTTTTGTTTGTTTTTTGTTTTTGTTTTGTTTTGTTCCGTTTCTCGTGTGCTTCATTGAGCAGAACTTTTAAATGTCCCTCAAACTCCAACTACCCTAAGTTTCTGGCCCATAGCTATTCTTTCAAATCTAGGTACTACTGGGAAGGAGTTTTGGGGAAATTTGAACCCCACATTATTTGGTTTTAAGAGGCAGATTCTCCAGGCCAGACAAGTTTTGTCATGTTGGCTGTTACAAATGCTACGAGAAGAGCATGGGAAAGTATTCTGTGCTTCAGAGGACAGTGTGGCCAACCTGATTTTACTCTGAGCTGCCCCAGTCATGGCACATCCCTTTGGAATGATGGAACTGTGAGCTTAATGGGTATTTTAGGCAATTAGTTTTCTCTTTGTATGTTTTGCAGCAATAGAAAATTAGAATGAATATCTTTTAAAGATGAAGCTTGCTTGCTTGCTTGCTTGCTTTCTTTCTTTCTTTCTTTCTTTCTTTCTTTCTTTCTTTCTTTCTTTCTTTCTTTCTTTCTTTCTTTCTTTCTTTCTTTCTTTCTTTCTTCCTTCAGCATGACCCCAGTCAATTCTGAGACTGAAGGCTGGTTTAATAATTTCCAATCCACTTTTATACCAATTTAATTACATGCAGGTATTAAGATCGATGGTAGTACAATGAAGAACAAGCAAGACAGTAAACACAAAATTGTCAAGGCAAGGATGAAGCTTTCTAAATTTGAAAAGTCAACGTATAATTTTCTCACTTTCTTTTGATGATTATTTTGGTGTTGTATCTAACTGTGAAAGACTAGCAAGGCCATAAAAATTTTCTCCTAAAATTCAGTTTTACCTCTAATGGTTATTTCTTCAGTACAATCTTAAAAGAGGATACTTTTTTTTTAAAAGTGGGGCAGAACTCTTAGTTTTAAAGATATACTCTTTTCTTTATAATTATACTTTAAATTCTCTTATATTTTCTTCTACTTTTCAAGCTGGGGTTATTCCATTTCTTCATTGACAAGATGGTGACTTTGGTGAACAAAACCTTACCGGCTTGGCTCAGGGTTAATTCCTATTGACAGCTTACTCACCAGAATATAGGTCACACTTATTTTTCTGTCTTTGTCTTGTAAATGTTTGCTGAAAATGGGACATCTTAGCCAACACACCGTAACAAATAGGATTCTGGATGTTTTCCTTGAAGGCTTGTTTATTCTCTTTTGTTTGTGTTATTGTCTGGCTTGTTTTAATTTTAATAAAGTGTTGCAC
This sequence comes from Tokudaia tokunoshimensis, assembly GCA_036184795.1. Classification (NCBI taxonomy): domain Eukaryota; kingdom Metazoa; phylum Chordata; class Mammalia; order Rodentia; family Muridae; genus Tokudaia; species Tokudaia tokunoshimensis. The sequence goes on from BTHU01000022.1 coordinate 24,097,378, forward strand.
CCGTTAAGTCTGTCTTCCCTGTGATGTGTGGCTACTGATGTTAAAATTTCAATTCATTTTGTCAAAATTAAAAAATTAAATTTTAGTTATTGCTATTACTGTGTGTGCATGCGTGCAAGTGTGTGTGTGTGTGTGTGTGTGTGTGTGTGTGTGTGCATCATGTGCCACAGTGTGAATGTAGAGGTCAGAAAATAACCTTCGAAGGTTTTTTTTTTTCCATTTATCACAGGTTCCATTCATCAAACATAGATCATCAAACTTGTGTGGTAAGTGCTTTTACCAGCTGAGCCATCAATGGATTCTGCAGAGGCTCATTCACTCTTTTTCTTTTCTTTTCTCTTCTCTTCTTTTCTTTTCTTTCTATCTTTCTTTCTTTTTCTTTCTTTCCTTCCTTTCTTTCTTTCTTTCTTTCTTTCTTTCTTTCTTTCTTTCTTTCTTTCTTTCTTTCTTCTTCTTCTTCTTCTTCTTCTTCTTCTTCTTCTTCTTCTTCTTCTTCTTCTTCTTCTTCTTCTTCTTCTTCCTCTTTCTTTCTTTCTTTCTTTCTTTCTTTCTTTCTTTCTTTCTTTCTTTCTTTCTTTCTTTCTTTCTTTTTTCCTTCCTTCCCCCTTCCCTCCCTGCCTCTCCCTTCCCTTCCCATTCCCCTCCCTTCCTCTATCCCTCTGTCCCTTCTCCCTTCCTTCTGACTCTGTTCCTTTCTTCTTTTGGTGATGCTGAGAATTGAACCCAGAGCCTCTTGTACTGCTGAATTAAATCTCCAGCCCTGGCACTGTTTTCCATGGGAGACCATTTGCATTTATGTGACTCTTGCATCTCTTCACAGTTCGCACAGCTCTGTGCTCACCCAGTGCTCACCCTCAAACCCCTTAGCAGGTATGATGCATCCTTGGCTGCCAGATCGCTTGAGGGATATGGAGCATTTTCAAAACTCAGGGTTCAGATGTGCACAGCTGGCTTTCTTCCAGGCTGTCCTGTTCTGTTTGGTGTGCTTTGCATATTTGCACAGCATTCAAGTCAACAGGTGGTGGCGGGCAGAGGAGGCGGAGGTGGTGGTGTAGGGAGCTCAGGCCCTCTGGTCTTCCCTGCAGTCTTCTTATGCAGGATCCATGGAGTATCCAGCTCAGTCTCCTTTGGCTCACACCCAGGTTCTCCCCACCAGATTTCTGGCTGGCCCAAGGTCTGTGACTGAGCTCAAGAAGGCCAGGTACCTTTCCTCTCCAAGTGGCAGGCCCTCTTCGCTTCTTCTCTCCCCTTTCTGTACTCAGTAGGTAGGTATGTACGACTGTGTGAGATCCATTGGCGCTACAGCTCGTTGTGTTGAGGTTTGGGATGGCATCCTGGATGCTGTGGAGCCTTTCCTCCCATTGATATTTCATTTTCATACTGTCTTAGTCAGGGTTTCTATTCCTGCACAAAACATCATGACCAAGAAGCAAGTTGGGGAGGAAAGGGTTTATTGAGCTTACACCTTCCACATTGCTGTTCATCAATCACCAAAGCAAGTCAGGACAGGAACTCAAGCAGGTCAGGAAGCAGGAGCTGATGCAGAGGCCATGGAGGGATGTTACTTACTGGCTTGCTTCCCCTGGTCTGTTCAGCTTGCTTTCTTATAGAACCCAGGATTACCAGCCCAGGAATGGCACCACCCACAATGGAACCTCCCCGCTTGATCACTAATTGAGAAAATGCCTTACAGCTGGATCTCATGGAGGCATTTCCTCCAGGGAGGCTCCTTTCTTTGTGATAACTCCAGCTTGTGTCAAGTTGACACCCAAAGCCAGCCGGTACATACATCTAACATATATTTCCCAAGGGTCCTCATTTATTCATGGATATTTTCCACTTTTTATATAGAGAACATTTTACACATTATATTAAATTGTCCACTAGTTCCAATATCTGAATAACAATGGCTTCTGTTCATTCATTCATTTGGTTATTTACTTATTGATTTGGTTCTTTAGTTTTGTTATTTTTTTTTTTGAGAGATGACATTCGAAAGAATCGGTCCCATTTTGGCATTCCCTGGTGTTTACGTCATTATACTTTGATACTCATCTCTCCCAAAGGACCCTGCTTCACTCTCCCTTCCACATGCTTTCTGGTCCCCCTTTTCCCTCTTCAATAGTCTCCTGTGATCTTGTGTTACATGTATTCCATGAACTTTTCTCCTTGCTGTTAAGATCTCTTTTTCTCCTCTGTCATGCTACCTTGCAAAAGGAGAATCTATATAATTCAGGGTGTTTAATGACTTTCTGATCTCTAATTACCACGTAAAATAGGATTGCTTATGCTGCGGCAGTATAAATACTTCTGAACATTGCCGAAGTTGGTAGCAAAACTGTTCCTTGTTTAGAATCACTTTCCTGGACTCATCTCACCTCATCTTTCTACTAAAGACATGCAGAGTCAGTGGAGAAAATCTGGGGAGTGGGGTGTGAATCCCACCTGGGGTTAAGATCCCATTGGCTCTTAATCTCACTAAGAGATTGTGCTAGTCAGTACACACCAAGACAGAACAGCCGAGAGAACAAAGTTAAAAGAAGGAAAACATTATTCTGGTTCATAAAATCAGAGGCCTTAATCTGTGGCCCATTAGTGCCATTAACCTGGCCTGTGGTAAGGTGGTATATTACAGAGAGAATGGGGTATTGGTGTCAGATGAGAGTCAGGGAGGAGGGAAGGATGGAAGGGAAAGAGAGAAGGGGACAGAAAAAGCATGCTGACCTCCTAGGCTGTGTTCAGCTACCTAATTTCCATGGGATTCCACCTCTGCAGGGTCTTACCACTCCTCTTAGTATCAACGTTGGGGGAATCAAGCCTCAGACATTAGGTTTTTAGGGAGATACTTACCCAAATCATGACTGTCACATTCAGGTTTGTGAAACCTGTTAATAGGGTTTCAGTTGATCTCTTCTTCCTGGTTTATGAAGGGTTTGTGCATGTGCCTGATAAAGGCAGTTGGTGTTACTTCTTGTAGGAACTTGAATCATCTCTAGATTTTTGTCTCGACTGGTCACTTTGTGACCTTAGTTCTTATCAGCTCTGTGGAGAGTCACCAAGTCTTCACACCCTTTCAAGGTCTGTCTTATATGGCTCTTTTCACTTACTCCTCAATATAGATTTAGATGGTAGAAAACACTTGTGTAGGATGAACTTGAGAAGTGTTTCACTGTGCTATCAGGTCTAGGCTCATCACTCCTTAAGAGTTTCAAATTTGACGCCTGTGGGGTTCAGAAAAGAAGATGAATGAGTAGACCGTGCTCAGTCTATTTGCTTGTATTTTACCTGACTTGTGTCTACTTTTAGCGCCAGGTACAGAGATTAATAATTTGTGAGCACTCTCTCTGCCTAAGGATCTAGAGAATTTATTTGGCCTGCCTGTATATAAATGCTATGTGTCTTATTACAGTCTTGCGCATATTCCATTGTCTTAAAGCCACTCTTTAAAGGGATCTATCTACCCTTAGAGCATCTCATTTATATTAACTATATATCAGGCTCCCAGTACTTTTCTGGCCCTGCCCTAGGCTCTGAGGATACAACAGTGAATGCAACAAGCCCCGTTTGTCCTTAAGGTTCTATGCTTCCGTGTATGGTTAGCCAATAGGGAGGAAAGGGAATGCCAGCCTGGAGTAGATTGCTTGTGCAGTTTGCCCACCTCCAGCTCATCAACTGCCAACTGCGACTGTTCACCCTCTGTTGGCAAGTCTTGGATATTGACAGAGGATCGAAACACTGGAATTTCAATTGCCATCATCTCAGTTTTGAACAAAGGCTCGATATATGTATTTTTTTAAACCTATTGTGTAGCGTTCAACAAAACATGTTTGTAGGCAGGCTCTGGTGTGCGACCTCTGTCTAACTCCATCTTTGTCCTTGCTGGTCTGCTTGAGAAGAGAAATGCAGCGGAGTGACAGCATTCCCTTTGCTCATCCTTCTCTGAAAGCAACGAGCGAGTCGGCCATGCTGAGGCTTGATTTGCAGCACGAGTTAACAGTTCCAGAGAAAGCCACTTGGAGAACCACATCCTTAAAACAAACAAAAAAAGTGACCATGCAAATCATCTGTGATTATTAAACCTAGACTTCATAGGGTACAGTGGACAGGTGACTTTCCAGTCAGAGCCATTGCCATGAGTCTGACAGTCACATTTGAAATTGGCTTTGAAAGAAAAAAGTGAGATTTCCAACATAGGAACCACACTGGACTCCAAATCTTCTGTGTGCTGTGGAATGGGCTCAGTAGTTATTGAGGTAAGGGTTCCCCAAAATGTCCACACTGAGGGCAGGTTTTTGTCCTGTAAATTACGGTTTGTTACATTGTATCCATTTTCATCTCACAAAGCAAAGATAGTTTGGATAGAGTCGATTTTCTAGATGGATTAGCAAATGCAACATTTTCTGATCTAGCTGAGCATTGAGTGGCTAGGCTTTGTGGAAGGCGTGGTGGCTGAGTATTCACCTCTGAGTCACTGACTTTATCATTGACTGGCAAGTCCCAGCCACCGTCCTGGCAACTTCCTTTTGTCCCCTTCTTTTCTCATGTCCCTTTTGCTCTCCTGACTACGCAGTCTGTCCATCCATTCCCCAATGTTTTTCAGAGCCATGTGAATCCCTCCCCAGGGGTCACTGAGTCTGCCCTGTCTCCAGGGGTCACTGTCCTGTTTACCTTCTTTCTTTGGCTTCTGGAACTCCATGTTCAGCCATTTTATTTTGCCATAGTTCTTAGCAGCTGAAGGTCCCTTCCTGCCTTTCAGTCAGTGACTGTCCTTGGAAGGGCCTCAACTCAAACTCCAAGAGCTGCATTAGGGACACACTTTCACTCACCAGTATTTCCATCAGGGCTACAATCTTGTCAAAATATTTTTTTGCCCCGAGGCAAGTCGTAGATTTTCTGATTTTCTTTAGGGGCAAGGTGGGCTATTCTTCATCAGCCTTAAGGTGATATTTGCCACTGAATTGTGAGGGATGTGACTACAGTCCCCAAATTCCAGTTCACAGAACATGCCATCTGAGATTCTTTCTTTGCAAACTGGACCTGACCCAAGCTTCCAGAAATCCCCAGGAGGGAGATGCTCTGGGCCACACCCATTGCTCATGAGAGGAGGAAAAGCCTGTTTTCAATCTCCTTTCATGATTGCTGCTTTTAAATGGCACAGTGCTTGTTTTTATAAAGTCACACTTCAGATTCAGCTCTCTCTATATATATATATGTGTTCTATGAAGTAATGAGTGATGATATTTCAAAGTTACACTCTTACTGTGCTAAGGTTCTGCCTGGATATTTGTGTAGGCAGGGGAGTAACGTAACCTCCACAAAAAACAGAAAAAAAAGCAAAAGCAAGGTGAGATCACCTTGAGTCACTGTTTTGTGAGTAGTCTATGGATATTAACAGAGGTGACATGAATATGATCTTTGGGCAAATCCACTGCCAATTGCAGGTCCACAAAGTGTGTTTATGAAGATAATGAAATCGACAACTTGGCACATCAAAAACATTTCAAAAGATAAACATTAAGACAAAAATTCAAGGAAACACAACGAGTTTTGCACTCATTTCACAATGCTTCTGCAAATTATGTACAATTCAATCACTCTCCATTACTATGCTGAGGGGGGGAGGGGTGTTGGTGCCAAATCCAACTTTAACTTCTGCAAATTGTCTACATTTTCTCCATTCTTTTGTTTTTTGTTGTTGTTGTTGCTTAATTCATTTACACACTTCTCACTTATTTTAGAAGAATGATCATTCTATGTAATCTTTGAATCTTCTGTGTTACTTATGTAAAAAGTCTTAACATGAGCCGTAGAAGGACAAAGAATCTTCAGTTCTTCGACACTGACAGGTATTACAAGCTCACACACACTCTAGGAAGTGACTTTTAAAATATAATTGACAGCTCTGAGTAAGAAGGGTCAGGAGTAGCCATCATATATCATGTGGTCTGTGTTCAGTGCTAGATAGTGACAGTCATTTCAGAAGGGCCAATTCTAAGGGTAAAAGGTATTTTTTGCCTAATTTTATAATAATTTAATAAATGCTGAGGTCATTGTTGATTTGTTAAGATTTCCCATTTATTATAATCATTTGGGCTCCAGGACTATTTGAGGGCAATTTTTTGAATAAACTATCTTTTTTTAAAGATTTATTCATTGTCATACGTAAGTACACTGTAGCTGTTTTCAGACACACACCAGAAGAGGGCGTCAGGTCTCATTACAGATGGCTGTGAGCCATCATGTGGTTGCTGGGATTTGAACTCAGGACCTTCGGAAGAGCAGCCAGTGCTCCTAACCACTGAGCCATCTCTCCAGCAAGGGCAATATTTTTGTCAACTGAAATAACTCAAGTAGAGGCGCTTAAAGTTGCTAACTTATTAGCATCTTATTATTAGTCATTTATTGCGTGACACTCAAGGAGGTTTAAGACTGTTAAAAATCCCATTTCCCCTCATTAAAATTTTAATAATCTCTATCTTTGCTGGATATTTGCAGAGATATCTGTTTGGCTTAAAACACGTGTTTATTCTTGATTTTCTCAGATTTTTTGTATTTATGGTAGTTGCAAAACTAGGTCTTTTTTTTTTTTAAGATAAACAATCCAGCATCCTAAGGTGTGACAAGTTTACATGGGTCTTGAAGGAAGAGTAAAATTTTCGCTTTTTGGGTCGGAGATAGGAAATTTTGGTTCTCTGAATTGAGTCTGAATGTGCTTTTTTTGTTTGTTTGTTTGTTTGTTTGTTTTTTTTCCCTAGAGCTTGCTTTTGTTAAATGTTTTATGAGTATGTACTGCTTCAAGATTTTAGGAGTCTGACTGAAAGAGGAAACATCCACAAGAAGACACCAGATTAGATCCCGATGATGTTATAATTAGAATTCTCGAAGCTATTAAGTGGCATCAGGTGGCCCACAACTCCAAAATTTCTCCATGTATCTTTTGATCAGGCCAATTTATTCTGGTTTTCTCTCTCCCTCAGGAACTCTATTTAAATCCGGGTATCGCCGGGGACAAGAGAGCAGACAACATGGATAGAGAGGTGAGATTTATGTTAACAGCAGTCGCCTTTTTTTGATATTTTCCTTTCAAAGCAGCCTTTTTAGCTGAATTTTTCATAACATCCGTGCCGGGGAAAGTACAGGACGGAGCAGAACTCTTGGCGTCCTTTGTAGCGCTCATGGGTAAAGGGAGTGATTAACGGGTCGGGCAAAGAGCACGATGGCAAAGAGTCTATAGACGTTAAACAAAAGTGCCTTCAAAATCTCAGGATTCCCATGATCCATAAGAGGACCTCACTGCGCCTGTCCACTGTTTCTATTTTTGATTAGATTTATAAACACAGCAGCACATATTTTCATGTGGCTTATCGCCCCGGGGCAGAATTAGATTGACTGCGCTGAAGCTGGGAGGCTGGAGAGTTTTGGGCCAGGGCTGAAGTGAAATAAGTAGTGTAATTGTTTCTGTGGAGCGAACGTGGGACCTCTTCTGCTCTGAATTACACAAGGCTCGGCCCTTTGACCTAAGCAGGCTCAGTCATGGCTGGCGCAGCTCCTAAAGTTGCATGGAAGGGTCATCGCCTAGCGAGATGGACCGTCATCTGTCAGGCGAGATGCCGGCCAAGGACTCTATTCAATTACCGCCCCTTCCTGGTGACACACACTTTGCTACCACCTCAGCTTCATTTAACCCTCTGTCACATCCGTTTTTATTGCATCCGGAAGCGCCAACAAGGGCCCTTGGTGGATCCGGAGGAACCATGGGTCCTTTAAGAGGTCCCCTGCACTTGGTTTTTAGTTGACTAAATTTCAGATCCTCTTCAGGGATGTGGCAAACTAATCCAATGTCAAGATAACTGTGTTGCTGAACCAATACGGTTTTGAAAAATGTTTATAAGCCACGCTTGCATTTTTTTCCTTAGTGAACCTAACTGAAACGCTTTCAAAACAGGTGGTAAATTCACAGATACAGTCCTTGAAATAATCGTGGCTAAAGGGGGACAGAACTTTGAGAGGAATGCAACCTCCTGAGCTTTTGCAGCAGCAGAGAATTCATTTTCCTCAAATTTTACAGTGAGCTGGATAAATGCATTGACCTCTACCTATGCGAAATTCCGTAGTCAAATACTTGTATTTTATTTTTCTCAGTAAACCAAATTTCAAAAGTCACCTGAAGCAAGAGTACCCAAGGTTTACAGTCAGACATTTGTCGTTATTTCCAGTTATTCCCAAAATTAGTTCTGCCTCTGAAACAAGTTTAAAGATTTGAAAATTGCTTTTTCTCATTGCTAATTTTATAAGCAAACATCCCCATAACACTTTCATAGGTCTGATAACTTGGAAATCATTCAGCTAAGCCTCAGTCCTAAGTTATATGACACTGAAATCTTTCCTTAAAGAGTGTGTAATGTCACTTTTAAAAAATTGTATTCACTTAATCTAGGGACTCTGACACAAGAAAATGGAGAGGCCGTTATCAGATCAGCCACAACAGAATAAAAACCATAAGCTCCCCCCCCATAGCCTGAACCCCTCCCCGTCCCTTTCCCCTCCCCTGACCCTCCCCTGCCCTCCCCCCTCATGATATTCTCATTAGCTCTCACTACCATTGTTCCCCCACCTGATCTGACACAATGCTCAGAACAGACAGGTGCAAATTGCAAGCTTTCCACTGTGGCTGTTTTTCTTTAAATTGACAAAGTAATAGAGCCCTAGGAACAAAACAGGTTCACAGGAAGGAAAGACTAAACAGGGACAGGCCAGCTGGCTGGGGGTGGGGGTGGGAGGGAGGGAATAGAGTGACCCTGTTAAATCGCACCTCCACGAAGCCACTTGCCAGGGAAGGGCCCTCCAGTGTCCTTCCCCCTCTGCCTTTTTTTTTCTTACTGAGGGGAAAAGTCCTGCTGAACCACGCTCTGGCTCTGATGTAAAAGCCGAGGTGGATGAGACCAGAATCCAATATACCTGATCTTTGTCGTCACTTCATCCCTGCCCCGGCCTGCCTCCCCCCACACCCACACCCACCCAGACAATTCAGCACGGTTAGCTTCCAGGAGCTGATATTGCTTCTATCCAGGTCTTTCTTGTCTGATTCACATGAAGCCCGGAGCAGTGGAACAACAGAGTGCCCACACTCATCTCTGTCCCCCCAGCTCAAATGAATCTGCCGAGCTTGTCTGTCGAAAAACAACACTTGTTCTACTAGGAATACCCAAGTTCATTTCATGGACGAGACACGCCTCGCCAGCCTCTGTGGGAATCAAAGACACGGGTTTATGAAAAGGGACTGGGGACCCTGCCATCCCGAGGTGGCTTCTCTTTGTGACTACCCAGTGTGCCCTAGAACTGTTGCATGCAAGAAGCCGTTGTTGGTGCTCTGAGGCTTCTGACTTCCTCTGACTGTGGGATCTGCCCATGTGAATAAGGGTAGAGAGACAACTTGTTTACAGCTGGACAGAAAACAGCCCGACACAAATGAGTGCTGACGGTTTCATAGAGCACGCTGGCTGATCCCAGATGCAATGTGACTGCCCTGAACTGAGCGATGATCCGTACAGTATGCAGAATCCTCTCTCTGGCTGGTCTGTGCCCACCAGCCCTGAAAAGTCCTCTTCGCACTCCACAGCCTCGGCTGAGTGCAACCAGAGTTGAGCAGCAGCACCTCGGGACGGATTCACCCCGGGACGGATTCCTTCCGACAATGATCACATTCTTTCACAAACTTATGGATTTGGGTTGTCACTGGTTATAAATGAGTTTGTTGTTGTTCAAGTTGGCTTACTCCGTGAGAGATTTCCTTTCCGGTCGAGAGTACAGGCATCAAAATAATGGTTTGGTGCTTTTATTTTGTGGAAAGGAAGAAGATATCATGGGAAACATCACTTTTTCAAATGTTCAGGTGGTGTTCATTTTTTCCCCCTTTGTACAGATCAAAAATCATTGTTTTCATCCACAGTATGTACCAAATTTCTAAACTGAAAGAGAAATCAATTTTCTTTTTTTCTTAAGAATATACATGACAGGAATGTGTTACACGATGAGTCTTTTGGAGATCTATATGACATCATGCTTATGGTTTACCCTACAGTATGTAACACCATCACAGTATGTGTGTAACACCACAGTATGTGTGTAGCACCACAGTTTGTATGCAACTATGCAGTTTGTATGTAACACCACAATATGTAAGCCACACCACAGGATGCAACACTATCACAGTATGAATGTAACACCACAGGATGTATGTAACACCAAAGGATGTTATGTTACATCACCGAATGTAACTGCACAGTATGTATGCAGCAACACACTATGCCCCCTTAAACATTTAAAAAGACTGGTCTCATGCTCTTTTCACACCTCAATAAAAATGGGTTAAAATACAAGATGAGAAACTGTTTATCACGATTTGATGTAAAAAGCCATTTTGCATCTCAGCCATCAGTTGAACACACAGGAGGGAGACCAGCCTGGGTTGTAGTCGCTAGAGCTTCAGTTCAGATTTCTAGATGATTTTGTTTATCTCCAAAGCTTAATTGCTATCAGGGAGAAGCAGGAAGAGAATAGTAACTGTATCTTGTTCCTTTAATTTATTTGAGTTTTGAAATATGCTACAGATGATTTAGTAGGTTTAAGGGAATCTATTTAAAATGATATCATTTCCTTAAATGGTAATGGATGGGAGGATGAAGAGAGAAGGCTGGTGTTCCTGCAGGTACTGAGATAGAAATCTTACCAGGAGAGTGGTTTGAATTGAGAAAGGTTGGAGACAAACACAGTTCACACAAGGTAGAGGTGGCCATGTGTAAAGGAGAGAGAAGTCAGGAAATTGGTGAAGAGAAGTCGGAAATCACTCTTCATTTCCTTTTAAACATGTGTTAGCAGCTAAGAGGTCACAGAATACAAAATGTCACTCGGTAACCCTCCCAGGGGACCCGTCTGGGGGGTGGGGGAGGGGTGTGCAAGCAGACATCGACTCCCTTTACAACATGTGAACTTGACAGAAGATCTTTGAGACCTTTCTAACGTCCGAGAGCAAGCGTGTGATTTCATTTGAAGTTCTTCGGAAGGAAACGAGGTCTATCCACAGGGCCACATCCTTCTATTTAAGAGCATGTTTAACTCAGTTGGAAAGGGCTGAAGT
>BTHU01000022.1:24113514-24258514 GCA_036184795.1 Tokudaia tokunoshimensis
ACAGGTAGTTAGATATACGACTTCTGTTTTACTTCTGTCTTTTTCGGGAAATTAGTTCCCTATCCACAGGTAGATGTAAAAGAGTCTAGGAGATAGTGTCCTCAAGGAGCCATGTGTCTTGCTGAAATTGGAACTCTGCTGCTAAAGAAGAAGGTATTGCATACTGGAGTCAACTGGCAGATCTTCTCCTAGGTCCATCTGGCTATTATCTTTATTTTATAAACAAGGGGGGAAGTATATTTTGGATCATGATATCAGAGCTTTATGTCTATGGTTATGATTTGTATTGCCTTGAGACTGGGCCAGTATAGTACATCATTGTCAGAGAATGTGGCACAGACTCAATGTAGCAGAGAAGCAGATGGAGGGAAGGAAGGGAAATGAAGGAAGAGGAAGAGGAGGAGAAGGAAGAAGAGGAAGAGGGAGAGATGAGATAGATAGATAGATAGATAGATAGATAGATAGATAGATAGATAGATAGATAGATAGATAAAACAAATGCCTGATCACCACAGGTAAGGTACCCACAACTTACCAAAGTAACGATAACGCTAAAATCCTACTTGGTAAAGCATGTTTCTTGGGGTTATATACAGTGAGGAGTTACAAGAGCACAGATGATTCAAAGCTATCTGTCTCTCTGAAAAGCTCAGACCAACATGGATGACAAGTCATGAAAATTCCATCTCTGGAGCTTCTGGAAGTATGTGCAGGCCACTTCACAAACTGGAGCTCCTCCTCCAGGGAGTCTGCATAGTAGAGAGTCTCTTCTCTCCAGCAATTGTTCATTGTTCTTGTAACCTTGGACTGGGACATTGTGATTACTGTCAGTTTCAGGAACTTCCTGAGACTTGAGAGAGGCTTACTTCCCAAGTCTCATTAGCCTTCTTTCTCCCTCCATGAGGGAATATTTTAATTTGGAAGAAACTGCTACCCAATTCAGAAACAGGTAAATATGTCCTTCAGGTAAATGTAAATATTACCAGCAAGCATTAGCCAAAAGAAAAAAATATAGACTATATAACATGAGTCACTGTAGTACTTATGAATTTCTGTAAACTATCTTAATAAAATGACCAAAAAAAAGTGATTTAATGTTGGAAACATCTTAAACTAAAATTGTGTCAAAATAGTATACTATAAACCCACAATCAATGTAAAATATCCAGTATTTTGTGTTTTCCCCTTTGGCAGAAAAGTATGTGTATAATTTCAGATCCCAACACTAGCAAGTCCCCATTTTAAATTCTCTGGGAATCATTCATGGGCTGAGTATCTCTCTCAGCGAGATAAGAATGGGCATGGGAAGTAATAATTTTCATGAGTGATTAGTTGGCCTGATTCTAGAAAACAGAGAAAAGCTATAATACAAAGTTAAGCTAGGTGGAAGCAAGCAAAGATGAAAAGGGTTTTATGGGGAAATCCAGGAAATGTTTAGCATCTGCACCAATCTAGTCAGTGAAATAGAGAGGGGTTTACCATGTCTCTCCTGGAACACAGCCAACTTAGAAAAAGTACATTTGATGCATTGCTCCCCCACTTTGGGAGAGCCTCTAAAAATTCAATTGCAAATGAGATGTGCGATTTTATGGTCTGTGAACAAGAAAGAATATTTTAAATATGTGAATTTAGAAACTGCCAGATAGCATGGAACACAACGTTCCTTTTTAAACAACTTTAAGAACATTTAGACCGTCTGCCAATGCGATTACTTAGACAAGGAGAAGAGCCACACATTCCCCCCATGATATTGTTGTAATTAGCACAAATTATCATCTGATGAGTACATATCAGCACACTTGCCCCTTAATGATGCATTTTAAAGGAAACCATTGTAAATGATGGCAGAATCCCAATGCTACTTATTTACATGGGCTATCTCAAGGATATATAAAATTACTAGGTTAAAAATAGTGTCTGAGAGTGAAAGTCTAGAAGAGGGGTTTTCTAAAAATAAACTTTATATAAAAAAGATCTTAAATTTATTATGGCTTGAACCAGAAACAGAGTAAAAGAGCCATGTGTAAGTATACACCTGCTGCAGTAGTTTGAATGAGAATATCCCCCAGAGGTTCATATGTTCAAATATTTGATGCCTCATTGATGGAACTGTTTGACAGAGATTAGGAGGTATGGCCTTCTTGGAGAAGGTATGTCACTGTGGCTAGGCTTTGAGGTTTCAAAAGCTCATTCCATTTCTAGTTAGCTTACTTTTTACTTCGTTGCCTACTCTCAAGATGTAAGCTCTCAGCTCCTGTTCCGGTGCCATGCCTGCTTGCCTGCTTCCATGCTCCCCACTGTGATGGTCATGGACTCTAACCCTCTAGAACCATCACCCCCAAATGAAATGCTTTCCTTTATAAGTTGTCTTGGTCATGGTGCTTTGTCATAGCAATAGCAAAGTAACTAAGACATTTTTCTGTCTTTAGAGACAGATGGGATGGACAGCTCCTGGATAGTCCACTAGGATTTTAGAAGAGTTTGGATGTCCTCCTTATTTACTTGTACATCCCATTGTGAAGACATCCTCATAAGCTTCCTACTAAGATCTTCTCAAGGAAAGCTATTGTGTGTTGTGAAGTATGTCCTAGGTTTGGTGTGGTGTGCATGGTAAGTAAATCAGGGTAGAAGGTGCCATTTAGAACCTCCTACCTGCTCTTGCTGCACCCAGAGCTTCTTTGCCTTTGCATATCAACTTCGAGGGAAAGCTGATTTCATATTATTTCAGTGACTATCGGCCTTCCCTTTATAGGCAGTTAGCAAATGTATTAGTTCACCTTTGAATTTCCAGAGAAATGTACACACATAATTAGAGGTTGCCTGTTTTCAGCATTGCTTTTTTTTTCCTGTGCACGCTGCAGTTCAGGTCCCAGCATCCTTGTCCATCATCCTCTTTGATCGCAGCTGGTGATGTACCAGCCTGATGATAACTTGAGTTCTGAGGAAGAGAGGTTAAGAATTCCAGATGTTGAAAAAGAGAGAGGTAGAGAAACCACAGCTGCTTATAAATTCAAAGAGAGCAAGGTATTGGCACAGGTTCCTAAGCTAGTAAAGCCTGAGGCTGGGTAGATAGAAAGGACATCTTTACCATTATGAATATATAACATGGTGACACTAAAAATGTAATGACCATTTTAAATGGCAGGAAAACGAAATCTGGGCCAGGTACAGGAAAGGACCATATAAAGAGTTTAAACAGGAAGAAACAGTAAGAAGTAAGCAGAGAGTACATAGCAGGCAGTTCAGCTAATGTGAGCGATGCCATTGCAAATGGCATGTTTCATTTATTTTTTCCATTTCTTTTAATACTTCAGTTTCACCCAGACTATTGTAAGGGGAAGATAGAAAAGGAAACAGCTAAAATGACTTTGGTGTATAACAGGCAGATAAAACTATTCTATTGGTTAAAAAACAGCTCCTGGAAGGCAGAGAACACCCTTCCCATTCTGTTCTCTCTCCCAGGCATCCAGGATGACAACATTCCCATGATCCTCTGCTGTAAATCTCAGGTTCCTTAATGGTGAACAACACCAATGATTCCAACTGATGTTGATGGAAGAATTTCTTGAACTCAGAGAACTGATGGTGTCATTGGACAGAAACCAACCTGTCTGCAGGGTTAGGAAGTTTGAAGTACAGTGACTATCATGGTGGTACAGACATATTCCAATAGAGCTTTCCTCATTGTGATGAGTGATTATAATGGTCATTCTCTCCTTGCTACAGGAAGAGCTCTCCATTAGTCCTGCCTAGGCTACATTCCTGCATCCTGGATTTATGATAGAGGGTGGGAGTAGGTTCTTTGAAGCCCTCCTGGCTTCTGTAATGGTAGTCAGGCTTCTGGAGTTATTGATCCATCATGCCTACACAAGATAGTGACCTGGAAAGATGCCTCAGCAGCAGTCAAGAGTAGTACCTGCTTTTCTGGAGACGGTGACTTCAGTTACCAGCACCCATATGATGACATATCTTTTTGTAACTACAGTTCCAGGAGATTTAATGGCCTTTTCTAACTTCCATAGGCAAAGCACTCAGGTAGTGTTTGCGCACCCATGCAGGTAAAACACCCATCATACATTAAAAAAAAAACAAAACAAAGCTATGAATGATGGGAACAAGAAATTATAATGTAATTGGTGACAGGAAGCCAAAACAAGACAAAGGGGAAAAAATAAATGAACTAATCAAGAATTTTCTTAGTATCCACTACAGTTTGTATGCCCAGAATTATCTTTTGAACACATCTCACTATTGATTAAATCAAGCTGTAGTAGAAGAGGAGATGGTATAGGCATAAGTATTTGGACATTATTCCTAGACTGTTTTGTTTAAAATTATGGATATCACTAAATTACCTTCTACATCTCTTTATTTTGATTTCATTCATTGAAGAGGACATTTATTGGATATTTTCTCGTTTCCAGGCATTTTTCCATATGTACGAACAGATGAGAGGAAGTAGACTTATAGGACCTCCATGATCCCCAGACATACTCCAGCAGCAATATCAGACTGTGGGAATTGTGGAATTTAGAACTGGATGATTCCAGTTAATTGAGCACTTTCCAAAAGCAAAGGTTGTGTTTCCTTACATAAGGTGTTTATAAGTATTTTATGAATAACGTTACTTGAATCAGATACTCCAGAAGCATGAGACAAACAAGAAAAAGTGTGAGCACATGTGTGTGTACATGCATGTGCATGTGTGTGCATAGGTGTGCACATGCGTGTGCGTGCCTGTACATATATGTTATCATTATAACACATAATATTGAGAATACCTAATCTGAACATGATGGGTTGTTGTCAAAATATATGCTCACTAAAAATATTACATGAAATTATAATCAAGGGACAGAGAGACATGGCAGTGAGGAAAGCTGCTTGTTGACCCATGTGTAATCTGAGCTCTATTCCTGGGATCTGTATGGTGAAAGGACAGAACTGACTTTCTCCATATTTTCTCAAAATATTCAAATAAGATGCAAAATACAATTTTAATAGAGCTATGCAACAAAGAACATAAAATAATCTCATGTTTAGAGTTGGGTCCCATCCTCAATATATTTTATAAAATATATGTACATAGTCAAAAATATGGGAACATCTGAAATCTAAAACATGTTGATTTTTGGGGAGACTGAACCTAAAATCTAGCATGTGCTAGGCAGTTGCTGTGCCACTGAGTTGTGCCCCCAACCCAAGCACTTTGTGGATAAAAGAGACACAGTTGGTACGATTGATTCCAGGCGAGTTGATTAAGTTAAACCGTGAGTTAGGACTGAGTGTGTCTAAATATCTGTGGGCTAGAGTGGCCTACTGTGAGCAGAGATTTCAAATGGAAGAATAAATGAGCTAGAAAAATAGGTTTTTATAAATCAATGACATGATTTGGCATCTCAGCAATTGGACAAGAATTGCTTTTTTAGAAAAAGAAAAAAATAATTTTCTCTAGATATTGGGTAAATTCCTTGGAATTATTTCTTGGCCACTGGATTAAAATGTTGTGTGTCATGAGGAAATTCTACATTGAATTCAGCCTTCCCTTCAAGGGAACAACATTATGCTCCCTGGGAAAGACTGCTAAAGGGGTCAGGCATATGACATGACCCTGTGTTAGTGTCTCAGGGCCAGAGACAAGAAGATTTTAGGGTTATAGCACTGTGATTTCCAAATTACTGTGTTTACTGCTCATGTCCTATGGTCTCATCTCAGACACTTATTCCTGAGTGTTAGCGAGAGATTCTTGACTAGATTGTTGCCAGCATCCTTGTCAGTCCTCTACTGACCTAGAAAACAGTCATATCTCTTCTCTTGGCACTGTTATGGAACATGCATAGAAAAGGCATGAGTTCAAGACTTGACCAAACTAAAACAGATACTAGACAGATCATGACTTGACCCAGAAAGCTGAAATCAGTGTTGAAAGTCACAGAAGTCCAGAGAACTAGAATGAGTGCAGCTTTAGAAATATCAAGAAGTAATTTCTTCCGTGTGTGTGTGTGTGTGTGTGTGTGTGTGTGTGTGTGTGTGTGATTTTTTAATTTCATGTGCATAGGTGTTTTTTTTCTGAGTGTACATTGGTATAAGGGTCCCAGGCCTCCTGAAACAGGAGTAAAAGACAGTTGTTTGCTGTCATGTGGGTGCCTGGAATTGAACCCAGGTCCTCTGGAAGACAAGCCAGTGCTCCCAACTGCTGAGCCCTCTCTCCAGCCCCTTGTTTATGTGGCTTTATAAAGATGTTTCATCATGTGATTTCATGATGGATGTGTGGTCATTTGATTTGATTTGATGTGTGTAGGATCTCAACAGTAGGCAGAAAGGCAGAGGCTACATGGTAAGGACAGAAAATGATAGGCATACCACAGAAGCTGGACATAGTGAGTACTAGGCATCTGTCACTGAAGCTCTTTCTAGGAAAAGTGAGGGGGTCTCTTGAATTAAGGGGAGGAGAACTGTAATGGTTGAGTGTTAGAGAATTCTGGGTTAGTTTTAGGATTGTCATCCTCAATTTGTCTTCATTTCACATGAATGTGAATGTTTATGATTCAAATAGTATGCAGATACTTGTGTTCAGTATCCAGCTTGAACAGAGTACACACACACCCACATATACCCACACCCCCCACACACACACACCACACACACACCACACACACAGGAGGTAAAACATTTCCCTTGTAGTACACATAACCTGGGTGATTTCAGAAGTGATTTTGTATAAAATGGTTTACATTGTTCTCATTTATAGCTTTTTTTCCCTAAAGATGGAGGGCAGATATTGTGTAAAAATTATAGAACGTGTAAAAATATATAATTTTTTTTGGCTTCAGGACATTTCAACTCTTATTAAGAAAAAGGAAATATATAGGAAAATCATTTGCTTTAGGTTTATTGAACTGACCTGAATTTGTGTCTTTAGAAACCATTTGGTTCCTAAGTGATTTTAATCTTTTTCATTGATTTAGAGAACTAAAAATAAACACGCAGGAAAGCACCTTTGTCACTGAAACATAGAAACGTTTTATGTAGATATTTGACAGACAGGATGACATATTCTAATGCTGTAGACAAACCTAGTTTTTACAGAGATAACATTTACATCAATATCTGATAAGTTTATGTAAACAATTTAAGTGTCCTTTTCTTATTTTGGGTGGTTTAAAAAAAATGAGTCACAGAATTCTAGAAAAATTTCCAAATGGAAAGATTACTTTAGTCAAGCATTGGAATTTTGGGAATGTCAATAAAATAGCAAAACTTTAATTTATTTTCTTCTCAAAAGACACGGCTTATCTATAGAGACTCACACAGACTTGCCCAAAAAACAACGGGTTCATTG
Source organism: Tokudaia tokunoshimensis (assembly GCA_036184795.1). Classification (NCBI taxonomy): domain Eukaryota; kingdom Metazoa; phylum Chordata; class Mammalia; order Rodentia; family Muridae; genus Tokudaia; species Tokudaia tokunoshimensis. The sequence goes on from BTHU01000022.1 coordinate 24,120,857, forward strand.
TGATTGTGTGTGAGTGCATTCAGACCCCGCGTATGTCTATATACAGCTGCACTTGCCTCTGTGTACAGTTGTGAGGACCAGAAGGAGAGGTTTGCTCTTTTCCTCAGTCTCATGCCAATTTAGCTTTTCGGTCAGAGTCAGTCTTGAGGCTTTCATTTTCAGCTATGGGGCTGATCAGTGAGTCCCCAGTATCTGCCTGTCTCTGTCCTCACAGACACATGTTAGGGTCTAAGAGCTGAACTCAAGCCATCACTGTAAAGCAAACAGTTTCCTCACTCAGCCCCCTTTCCAGGTTGTTTTCTATTTCTTTTTCTTTTTTCAGATTTATTCATATATTTTATGTATTTGAGTGCTCTGTCTTCATGTAAGCCAGAGGAGGGAATCAGACCCCATTATGATAGTTGTGAACCACCACATGGTTGCTGGGAATTGAACTCAGGACCTCTGGAAGAGCAGTCAGTGCACTTAACTGCGGAGTCATCTCTCCAGCCCTTCTTTTCTACTTCTTTAGGTATGACACTTGATACCCACCTGGCAATCAAGGGTCCCCTCTATACCTTCTCTTCAAGTTAATGCTAAGGAAACACCAAGATGTAGGTTTGAAAATGTTGTATATACTCTGTCAGAGATTGTTGGCTAAAGACAGAATATTGTAAGACTTATTTCAGTGGTTAGATATATACTACACCACTCAGTTCAATGGTGATGGATGAATTCACTGAGTTCTGAGCCAGTGAAATGTGTGTCTCTTTACTACAAAAATGTAAACCTGAGAACCAGTCCGTGGAATGGTGCAAGAGATGCTTCAGAATTTTCACAAACACAGAGATTCTGGAATGCAGACCCTAGATCTGTGCTCAGAGATCCAGGAACTTGCCTGGCACAAGCTCAGCTATGGCATAAACAGAACCAGAAAAATGTCATTTTTTTCTGATGTACTAGTGATGTAATATCAAACCTCTTAGGGATGGGACAGGTTGCCAAATAATTTAGCTACGCTCCTTGAACTATTTGATGACATTCTTGTGTTCAACCAAATACAAATTATTTTATGCCAATACAATTCGGTATGAATCTTTATTAGGTCTGAGCTTTAACTTAAGTTCAACAGCTATACTTCCATTTTAGGAAAGCATTTAGTACAAACAGGTTTGATAACCTTAGTTTTCACCAGAAATTATGTCTTCGTCTCCAAACAATTTCATTGAGACTTACTTTGGGCTATGTTTTATCACATGTTAAAAGGAATTTAACAGAAAGTAAAATTTCTTAACCTTCATGTGACAGATTGATCAGAAGTCCTATAAAAGGTAGAATGACCCAGTCATTTTACTTCACAAGATAAAAAAGCTTACCCATGAGTTGCCAGATTTGTTAGCAATGAGTTATTAATTTTGACTAAACTAAATCTAGTGATTCATTATATAAATTGTTTTCATATTGAAGTAAGCTTCCATTGACAAAAAGAATTGATACCAATGAGGCCTTAAGTGTAATGCACAAACATAAGTATTCCCAGAGCTCTGGAATGGACAGACGGTAAATTTAATGACTGTGTAACCAGAAGGGGAAGGGCTGCAGACAGCCAGCATTTCAGAATCTGAGGGGGCAATATGCCATAAGAGAATGCTACTAAGCCTCAAATTTCATAGAAAGAACATTTTTCTTTGGTATGACTTTCGAAGGTCTTTTATATGTGTGGGAATAAGGTATACTTAAACTTAACCTTTGAATCACCACAGTTACTTACACACAGGAAGCTCCGTCCTGTTTTGGCATTAGGAACTTAGGGACGCGATTCAATTCTACAGAGGACTGCAGGTCCAGCGAGCACAGGATGCTTTTCCTGCCTTGGGGGACTCACAAGAGAGCCCCGCAGCAATTATGCACTTCATGGCACTCTAGTGGTTTACCCATTAGAGAGGGCCTTGGGGGGAAGGAAGAATATGGCTCAATTAATTAGAACCTGTTAGCAAACTCCAACTATTACCCTATTTAGCTTTTCAAATCACTGATAGATGAAATACCCACAAGGTTTGGAAAGGAAGTGAGACTGAGCATGCAAGGAAGCTGATTTGTCTAACAGGACACTAGCTCCTGTGTGCATTCTCAGATTCTGCAATGCTGGCTGCCATCAGACTTTAACTGCAGACCTCACCCTCTGGTTATCACCTCATTAACCGAATAGTTTTCTCTTCCCCAAAGCTCTTGCAATGAATGCTGCATGAATTACATTTAAGGCTTCATTAGGGTAAATTTTTTTCATCAATGGACACTTAATTTAATATAAAACAATGTATATAATGAACATTTTCATAATTTAGCTTGTTCAGAAGGAAGAAAGTGGAAAAACTTGTCTTACCTCTGTAGTCTCTGAAGAAGCTCAATAATCGCGATGACCATGGATGAACTGATACGAAACCCTAATATTTATGAATCAATTTGAATCAATGATGAGGGCTTATGTGGAGCTTTGATTACAGGCGCTGCTTCCCTAGCTGTTTGCCACAGCCCTGAACACTCTGGAGTTGGGATCTATAACAGTTAATGGCTCTTGATAATTATCCAGGCACCAATACTTCATTCAAGTAATATCTTTCTTGTTCTAACAGCATTTTTTGAAAAACCTACAATTTTCTCATGGGAAAATCATATTGTGTTCTGATTATTATAATTATACAACACAAACTTCTCAGTAACTTTATCTCAGACATTCCTTTGTGCTGGCTAGTTTTATGTCAACTTGATACAAGCTAAAGTCATCCAGGAGGAGGAAGCCTCAAGGAGAAAACCTGTAGGACATTTTCTTAGTGAATGATGGGGGAAGGCCCAGCCAATGGTAGGTGGTACCATCCCTGGGCTAGTGGCCCTGGGATCTTTAAGAAACCAGACTGAGCAAGCCATGATTAGCAAGCCAGTAAGCAGCACCCTTCCATGGCCTCTGGAGCAGCTCCTGCCTCCAGGTAGCTGTCCTGTTTCAGTTCCTATGTTGAATTCCTTCAATAATGGACAATGATATGGAAGTGCAAGCCAAATAAACCCTCTCATCTCCAAATTGCTTTGGTTATAATTCTTCATCCTAGCAATAGTAACCCTAAGACACTCTTCTTTTCACCTTAATTACTTTCATGTAGGGTGTTGGGTAGCCATCTCGGTGACTGATGTTTGTTATTAGCTTTGTATCTGGTTCCTGGAGTTTTTGTTGTTTTTGCTTGCCATGTAGTGTGGTCAGGACTTGATTTTAAAAGATCTAATTTTAGATTACTGAGTAATAGTCTTTTGAGTAGTGAGGAGGGTCAGGGCAGGGTGCTGAACTAAGGCGTGTGAGGCCCTGGGTTCCATTCCCTGTGCTGAAAAGAAAAAAGGAAGGGAGGCAGAAAGGAAAGAGAGAGTGATGCTCGAAGGAGGAATGGGAAAGAAGAGACAGTTATCATGAGTTACCTTTCACTTAAAAGGCTGTGCACACTCGGCTTATGCAGACTATGAGCGGATTTATGATGATAGAATTTGACGGACCTCCAGCCACCCTATGTTGTTCTGTTGTTACCTAATTTCCACAGTCGAATTTCACAGATTTAGTTAACCTGTCCAGCCCCATGGAAATTTAGAGCTAAGATCTTTGTCTGAGATTTTCAAAATGAGGAAGGGTGATGCAAAAATATGATCTCAAATATTTTTAGAAAGCCCAGAGGAGTCAAATTAAACTTTGGTTTTCTAGGTCTCATCCCTTTAACATTTAAGAGAGTGTTCTAATTTGTAAAAATGTTGCTATGTGGCTATAATCACAGAACATAAAGACTTTAGTTACATAGTTACAGACAGCCTTGTTTGTACTGAGTTTATGGTGTATTATAGAAAATAGAGTGGCTGGTGGTAAAAAAGCTAGCTGAAACAGGTGAATTTATAGTAAAAATATCAGAGTAAAGCCAATAATTAGCCGCCTCCCCTTGACAAACATGCTCACAGTAGTAGCAGACAGTTGCTTCTGAGTTTCCTTTCTTTGGAAGTCATGCAGCTGATGAGAAAGGAACTGACTGCATCACTAAGTCAAGGCACAAGCCATCCTCTGCTGGGTAATTTCACACTCATTCTTATAGCTCCCAAGGAACTGCTTGGGTGCACACAGGATGGCTTCCTGAGCAAAGTTCACGTGTGGCATAGTTTTAGAGCTCTGATTATGCTCTGTGATACTCTGAGTTAAATGATAGGAAAATCCGATACGAGAGGAAGGGCAGAAGGCAAGGGTGAATGCTTTCCTCCTCCAGTTCAGAAAAACAACAACACTAGAAATATTCTAACTGATGTTGATTCTCAACCCCAAACAGCTATCATTAGGAAGTTGGAAGGGATGCCAGGATATGAAGAGTGCTACACAACTACTTTACCAATTTGTTATTTTACATATCATATCCAATTGCCTCAATATACATGACCGTGCCTACACATATACAGGTGCTTGTCATCTCCTTCATCGGGGTATCACAAAGAGTTAACTACCAGCCACATAAAAAGCCTATTGTATTTGTATTGTTAAGTGCCCTACTTTGAATTTCTCAGTGGGTCTCTTAATTTCCCTGTGAGATGATTTAGTTATATCCAAAAGCATATTGTGAATGATGAGGACGTGTTGAGGAATAATTCATCTCATTAGTAACCTAGCTCCTGGAAATATCCACCTGATCCTAAAACTACCCCACTTGATGAAATCCTGATACTGTCCAGTGAAACTCTGGCAATGGGCTCCAGAACTGAGACAAAGCAAGATTGCATGAGCCATACCACTCACTTCCTGTACCACGTTAAAATTTTTGACTTGTTAGGTAAACAAAGAGTAGTCAATGGCAGGGAGTGACAATTTTAATATTGGATAGTTCATCCTTATTTGATTTGGAGATGGATTTAAATTACAGAAAGGAGCTGGTAAGCACTCAGTAGGCATTGGAGGTGTGAGGAATTGGACAGACATCACATATCAAAACATATAGATATCACACAGCATGAAGAAGTTTGGCTTCCTCTGCTAAATTAAAATTCCAGGTGCCTCAGAAATCCTGAGGTTACTAAGAAAATGTGCTTACCATACATGTATGCTTTTGTGCTGTTGTCTTTGACCAGGCTTCCCTTTCCTCATGGTCTTGACCTGACTGTTCCTAATTGTAAACTTCCTTCAGGTGGCTGTTCTCCAGGAAGGCCAGTCCTACCAGCAGGCTGTGTGTGGCAGGCAAGACCCATAGGGGTTTTGTCTTAAAGGCAATATTTCAGTATCCTTCAAAAGCATACTAAGGGGACCAATTCTAAGCTTGTAAGAATAACCTCTTGTTATGGACAAGACAGTTCATATATCTTTACTTCCATGAAGCTTCACGTGATGTTCCACAATGGGAACTACTAAGGGAGTTACTGTATGTAATCCACATGTTTACCCACCCACCTGGACCACTGCAGGAGCAACCCATGAGACATAAAGGTGATTCTTAATCATGTAAGCGATCCTCAAGTGATCAGGAAGCAGCTTGCCACCCCTTAAGTACAGGATTCCCTCATGCACAGCTGGGCAGAGCCCATCACCTCACATGGAAGGAAGATGGAAATGGCTGGAGGGCTCAGGGCGAAAACGCCCATTCCATAACTGCTGAGGGAGTTTGACGGAACTTCCAAGATTACATCCAAAAATGTTCAAGTCTTCGGTCCAAAATACCAGCATGATTCCATGGGAACATTTACAGTCCTTCTGTAGGGAATCAAATCTTCTCTAGAGTAGTTGTATCTTATATGACATAGACACTGCATAAATGATTGCTATAGTTTATTGTTCAGTAGGAAGAAAAAGAAAAGAAAAGAAGACCTGGGCGTGTTGAGTATGCATGCAACTTATTTTTCATATTTCTTCCTTTCTCCCTCCTTCCTTTCCTCCCTCCCTCCCTCCCTCCCTGTCTCTCCTTCCTTCCTTCCTTCCTTCCTTCCTTCCTTCCTTCCTTCCTTCCTTCCTTTCTTCATTTTAAGATTTTGGTTGAATATGTAGGTGTATAAGACACAGACACAGACACAGACACAGACACAGACACTGTCTGAACAACTCTTACAGACTATTGGTTGAAAATGATTTAATTATGTTTGTTTTATGAAGGTCTTGAATAACTTGCTAATATAACCTCACTGCTTGTGTTTGTAGGTTAAGGTCTTGAGTTTTGTAAAGTGGGGAAGCATTTATGCAATGGGTCTCAGTAGATGACTGTATTGGGATGGCAATATAGAACAGAACATGCCACTAACTTTGCTTCAAGAGAGCTGACATTTAGAAGAAATGGTTCCCCCATGTTCTCTGGGTTGAGAAAATCAAATGAGTGAGCAAAATAACCAACACATCTGCCATCACAGTCAAAAACGGAGGGAGAGGGGTCCAGCAACAAATTTCTAAGCTTTATCCTAGCTAGTAGTTGTTAACAGATAAACAAGCAAAATTAGAGCACATTCATTTGTAGTCTTTGTTGAGACCACATAATAAAGCAACATTTTTTGTTCTTGTACTTACATCAATGGAGCAAACAGTGACTTATGGTAAACAAACAAACAAACAAACACCAACCAAGCAAGCAAAGTCCTGCTTTAGAAACAGAAATGCAATTGGAGTCCTCATCAGAACTTTCTTTTGCCTTGGGAACAGAAGCAAACACACTATGGTGTGTTCCAGCATCCCTGGCATATCTTCTTTCTCTCTAACACGGACAGCATACTGTCAGTGCTAAAATTCCCATCCTGCAATGCCTATGGCTTCCACTTTGTTGGAGGCATCTTGAATTCTTCTCAGGGCTACTAAATGCCAGCTACCAGCAGCAGACATGTGTGTAGCAAGTATGAGACTTGATCTGGAAATGTGACAATGTGTATCCTTTTCTGTATTACAGTCAAGGTTGATGCTACAGTGACTATTGAGGACTGAGTAAGTGGGGGAACAGACAGTAAGAAATTTGGAGGCATGGTGCTGAACTTACTGATGTATGTTGAATAATAAAATTTCTGAATAGATTATCTTTATCCCCTTTTACATCCACTCAAATTGACATAAAATATATGTATACAGACCTCTATTTTCTACCTTCCTTCCCTCCTTTCCTCCCTCTCTCTCCTTCCTTCCTTGTTCTGTTATTCCCTGTGATGTATGTATATGCATGTGTATGTCTGTGTTTGCACTGGTTGGTTACACATGTACCTGTGTACTCATGAACACAGAGGTCACAGATCAATGTTGGGCGTCTTCTTCAGTTGCTCTCTAATTCAGTTTTTCTAAGAGGGTTTCTCACTGACCCTGAAGCTCAATACTTTAGCTGATTTGCAAGCAAGCTGGAAGGCTCCTCCTGTTTCTGCTTCCCCAGTGCTGGGATATAAGCACATGCTGCCCAGCTTGCACACTGCTGCTGAGACCCAAGCTCTGCTCCTCATGTTTGCGGAGTCACCTCCCCAGAACCCACTTTTTCTTTTGTTTCTTCTTCTTTCCCTTCCTCTTTCTCTTCTTCGTTCTTTTAATTTCCCTCTTTTTCTTTCTACATGGAACTTGGGCTAGTTCTCACAATTAAAACAGGACTAAGTTTGTCTTAAACATCTGTACACAACATGATATGTGTAATAAGACATAGCCCATAAATAAAGTCACTAGAGTCTATGCTATCTCATTCCTCTCCAGTTACGCCCATTTCTTGGGTATATACGTAACAGGGGTTAGCTTGATTTTTTCTCCCCTCTTTTTAATTATTACTGTCTAAGTTTCCATTTGATAATTTTCTCATTAACTTTTTAGCAACAGAAAGTCAGCAGGAACTTATTTCTTGAATTACTTCTTCTGACCTTCTACAAAACGATAATTACGTAAAAAGGAGAGAGGCCTAGAAAACGTGTAAAAAATTAAGCTTATAAAGTAGCTAAAACGATCCTTTCATGCTGGTGTTGATTTCAAAATTAACATTTGGTTCATGTGCTTCTAAAATAATCACTGACCCTTACCTTGTGGACTTTCCACAGGAAATGAATACAGCAGAAATTACTTTGACCCACTGGAGGAGGAGGAAATAAACTCAAGGCAGCGCCGGATGGAGGTCAGCAGACGGGGTGAGCTAGAATTAAGTATGTAATTTTTGTGTCAGAATATTCTCTTCCATTCATGAAAATGAGGTGGCAGAGATCACGCGTGCGGTTCCAGTTTCGTTCCACAGCTTACAATTTAAATGGTAGGTTTCAGCCGCACACAAAGTGATGGGTGGAGGATGAGGAGGTGAGCTCTCAAGGACAGCTAGCCTGTGGGATGAAAGATGCAGGATCGGATTTCATCTGCTGCTGTTGCTTTGTGCATGGCCAGGTACCATTCTGAGACTGTTGCGATGTGTCCCGGGGACAGCGGCAGTTTGCAAATGCTTCTCTGCTCTTGGAATTTACAAGGAGCATTCTGCAGTCAAGCATGACTAGTCAGCACACTCTCTGTCCTCTTCAGGTTCCTGCAGCCTGTGCAGGAAACGCTCCCTGAGCCAGCAAGCACAAAAGCAGAGGGACGTGTCAACAACTCGTTCTTCTGCGGGTGTTTTCAAGATTAATTTCTTAATGTAACAAATGTTTATAATTCCACTTTCAATCAACTTAGGAATATTTTTATGCCTACCATTTTATCTGTATAATTTTTCCATGAAATAGCCAATCTTAATGTGTTTTTCTATATATTTCTTCAGTTTTATCAGAGATATTTTCCATATATATTTACACAATGGAATACTACTCAGCAATTAAAAACAATGAATTCGTGAAATTCTTAGGCAAATGGGGAACAGGGGGGGAGGGAAGAGGACTTATGGAACTTTTGAGGAGGGGGGAACCGGGAAAGGGGAAATCGTTTGGAATGTAAATAAAGAATATAGAAAAAAAACCAAATAATGAAGTTTTAGTTTTCATTTTATTTCACCATCCCTCCTCCTCAATTTGTGCTCAATTCTTTCCTATCCCCAAATAGTGTGAAATATGTGAAGTTTTGTCTTTCTCTTTTCTATATTTGTCCTCTTTAGAACTGTTTGGCTTTCATCGTAGTATCCTCCTACCTTTCCTACGCCCCCTCTGTGTGTGTGTTTGTATGTGTCTGTGTGAATATATGCATGTATTTGTATCTCTGTGTGTATGTACGTGGGTGTATATGTGTGTATACATGTATGTATGTATGTATGTATATGTATGTGTGTATACATGTATTTTTGTGTGTGTATGTGTGTGCATGTATGTGTATATCACTGTGTGAGTCTCTATGTGTGTGTGTGTGTGCATGTGTGTCCATCTGTGTATGTGTGTGTATGAGTGTGTGTGCTTGTGTGTCTGTGTGTTTCTGTGTGTATGAGTGTATGTGTGTACGTGTGTCTGTGTGTATATGTGTCTGTATGAGTGTGAGTGTGCATGTGTGTGTATATGTGTGTATATAAGTGTGTGTGTGCACGTGTGTGTTCCTCTGTATATGTGTATATATGTATATGTGTATATGTGTGTTTGTCTCAATATGTGTGTAAATGTGTGTGTATATGTGTATGTGTCAGTGTGTGTATGAGTATGTGTATGTGTGTTTTCATTGTGCTGATCATTTTTTGTCAGCTTGACACAATCTAGAGTCATTTGGAGAAGGGATATCACTTGAGGATTGGCCTCTATCAGATCAGCCTATGGGGATGTCTATGGAGAAATTTCTTGATTAATAATTGATGTGAGAGGGTCCAGTCCACAGTGGGCCGTGCCACCCCTGGACAGGGAGGACTTTTAGGGTTAAGAAATCAAACTGGATAAGCCACAGGAAGAGGCCAGGAAGCAGGGTTCCTCCGTGGCCTCCAATTCAGTGTGGGCTCCATGTTCTGGTTTTGATGTTTTGCGAAGATGGGTGGTGATGTGGAAATGTAAGCCAGGTAAACTCTTTCCCTCTCAAGTTTATGTTGGTCAATAATTTATCACAGCAACAGAAAGCAAATCATCACCCTCCCCAGACAGACACAGACTTACAGATTCAGCAGAAGAGAGATAGAATGTGACACGTGTCTTTCAGAGGCTGGCTTATTTTGCTTATCACAATTATCTTTAATTCCATCCATTCTTGTAAGTTTGAATCTGGTTGTGGTTATATAAATATAAATAATATAAATGTAAAATTATGCCGTAGGTCCTTACCACTGGGAAGATGGTTTATAAAACACTCTAGGGTTTGTGAGGGGCCTTGTGGGGATAATGACAGTCACTGCTGTTCCTTAGAATCAGGCTCAATCCAGAGCACATAAACTACGACTGTGTACTGGATATCAAGTGTGCATGTCTTCTTAGTGGAAGTCTTGGCGAAATTTTTACATATCACAAGGTTCATATACAACGCAAAGGTTATTTGTCAAAGCAGTTCTCAGTGAAGCAAGTTTGTCTTTCATGATGCATAAACCACTGATGACATCAAAACACACGATGTCAAGATGAGGGCTGTGAATCGGAGGCAGTTTTTCACCTGTCCCTCAAGAGCCAGTGTGGCGAGTTGGAAGAATGTGTGACAGCTCATCTCATTGCAAAACGAGACAGTAACCTTCTTTCATCAAACCCAAAAGTAGATAACCACTCAAACATAAAGATAGCATCAAGAATAGCAGGTGGCAATAATAACTATTCCTTAATCTCTCCTAATGTCAATGGTCTCAATTCCCCAATAAAAAGACATAGACTAACAGACTGGATATGTAAACAGGACCCAACTTTACTAAAGTTCAAAGAACACATTGTACCTCACACAATAATAGTGGGTGACTTCAACACCCCGCTCTCTGAAATGGATCATTCAGGAAAGCAGAAACTAAACAGGGACACAGTGAAACGAATTGAAGCCTTGGACCAAATATATATATATATATATATATATATATATATATATATATATATATATAAACATTTCATTCTAAAGCAAAAGATATACCTTCTTCTCAGACCTCATGGTACCTTCTCCAAAATTGACCATATAATTGGTCACAAATCAGACATCAACAGATATAAGAAGATCGAACTAATCCCAAGCCTCCTATCAGATCACTATGGAATAAGGGTGGTCTTCAATAACAACAAAATCAACAGAAAGCCCACATACACGTTGAAGTTGAACAATGCTCCACTCAATAATACCTTGATCAAGGAAGAAATAAAGAAAGAAATCAAAGACTTTTTAAAATTTAATGAAAATGAAGGCACAACATACCCTAATTTATGGGACACAATGAAAGCAGTGCTAAGAGGAAAATTCATAGCCCTGAGTGCCTCCAAAAAGAAACGGGAGACAGCATACACTAACAGCTTAATGGCACACCTGAAAGCCCTGGAACAAAAAGAAGCAAATACACCCAAGAGGAGTAGAAGGCAGGAAATCATCAAACTCAGGGCTGAAATCAATCAAGTAGAAACAAATAAAATCATAAAAAGAATCAACAAAACTAGGAGTTCGTTCTTTGAGAAAATCAACAAGATAGATAAGCCCTTAGCCAGACTAGCCAGAGGGCACAGAGACAGTATCCAAATTAACAAAATGAGAAATGAAAATGGAGAGATAACAACAGAAACTGAGGAAATTCAAAAAATCATCAGATCCTACTACAAAAGCCTTTATTCAACACAACTAGAAAATCTGGAGGAAACTGACAATTTCCTAGACAGATACCAAATACCAAAATTAAATCAGGATCAAATAGACCATCTAAACCATCCTATAACCCCTGAAGAAATAGAAGTTGTCATTGAAAGTCTTCCAACCAAAAAAGGCACAGGTTCAGATGGTTTTAGTGCAGAATTCTATCAGACCTTCAAAGAAGACCTAACACCAATACTCTTCAAATTGTTCCACAAAATAGAAACAGATGAACACTACCCAACTCATTCTATGAAGCCACAATTACGCTGATACAAAAATCACACAATGATCCGACAAAGAAAGAGAATCTCAGGCCAATTTCTCTTATGAATATCGATGCAAAAATACTCAATAAAATTCTTGCCAACCAAATCCATGAACACATCAAAGCAATCATTTACCACGATCAAGTAGGCTTCATCCCAGGGATGCAGGGATGGTTCAATATAAGGAAGTGCATCAATGTAATCCACTACATAAACAATCTCAAAGAAAAAAGCTACGTGGTCATTTCATTAGATGCTGAAAAAGCATTTGACAAAATTCAGCATCCTTTCATGTTAAAGGTCTTGGAAAGATCAGGAATTCGAGACCCATATCTAAACATAGTAAAAGCAATTTACAGCAAACTGGTAGCCAACATCAATCTAAATGGAGAGAAACTTGGAGCAATCCCACTAAAATCAGGCACTAGACAAGGCTGCCCTCTCTCTCCATATCTTTTAAATATAGTGCTTGAAGTTCTAGCTAGAGCAATTAGACAACAAAAGGAGGTCAAAGGGATACAAATAGGAAAGGAAGAAGTCAAACTATCACTATTTGCAGACGATATGATAGTATACTTAAGCAACCCAAAGAACTCCACCAGAGAACTCCTACAGCTGATAAACAACGTCAGCAAAGTGGCCAGATATAAAATCAACTCAAGCAAATCAGTAGTGTTCCTATACTCAAAGGATAAGCAGGCTGAGAAAGAAATAAGAGAAATGATACCCTTCATGATAGCCACAAACCATATAAAGTATCTTGGTGTGACTCTAACCAAACAAGTGAAAGATCTGTATGACAAGAACTTCAAGTCTCTGAAGAAAGAAATTGAAGAAGACCTCAGAAGATGGAAAAATCTGCCATACTCATGGATTGGCAGGATTAATATAGTCAAAATGACTATCTTGCCAAAAGCAATATACAGATTCAATGCAATCCCCATCAAAATCCCAACTCAATTCTTCATAGAGTTAGAAAGAGCAATTCAAAAATTCATCTGGAATAACAGAAAACCCAGAATAGCTAAAACTATTCTCAAGAGTAAAAGAACCTCTGGGGGAATCAGTATCCCGGACCTCAAGCTGTACTACAGAGCAATAGTGTTAAAAATTGCATGGTATTGGTACAGTGACAGGCATGTAGATCAATGGAACAGAATTGAAGACCCAGAAATGAATCCACACTCCTATGGTCACTTGATTTTTGACAAAGTGGAAAAAAGATAGCCTTTTCAACAAATGGTACTGGTTCAACTGGAGGTCAACATGCAGAAGAATGCAAATCGATCCATTTTTATCTCATTGCACTAAGCTCAATTCCAAGTGAATCAAGGACCTCCACATAAAACCAGACACACTGAAACTAATAGAAAGGAATCTAGGGAAGAACCTTGAACATATGGACACAGGGGAAATTTTCCTGAACAGAACTCCAATAGCTTATGCTCTAAGGTCAAGAATTGACAAATGGGACCTCATAAAATTACAAAGTTTCTGTAAGGCAAAAGACACTGTCAAAAGGACAAAGCGGCAGCCAAACAAACTGGGAAAAGATCTTTACCAACCCTACATCCGACAGAGGGCTAATATCCAATATATATAAAGAACTCAAGAAGTTAGATCCCAAAGAGCTAAGTAACCGTATTAAAAATGAGGTACAGAGCTAAACAAAGAGTTCTCACTTGAAGAATATCTAATGGCTGAGAAGCACCTAAAGAAATGTTCAACATCCTTAGTCATTAGGGAAATGCAAATCAAAACAACCCTGAGATTCTACCTCACACCAGTGAGAATGGCTAAGATCAAAAACACAGGAGAGACAGCAGTTGTTGGCGAGGATGTGGAGAAAGAGGAACACTCCTCCACTGCTGGTGGGATTGCAAGCTGGTACAACCACTCTGGAAAGCAGTCTGGCGGTTCCTCAGAAAACTGGATATGACACTCCAGGAGGATCCTGTTATACCACTCCTGGGCATATACCCAGAGGCTTCCCTTGCACGCAATAAGGACACATGCTCCACTATGTTCATATCAGCCTTATTCATAATAGCCAGAAGCTGGAAAGAACCCAGATGTCCCTCAACAGAGGAGTGGATTCAGAAGATGTGGCATATTTACACAATGGAATACTACTCTGCAATTAAAAACAATGAATTCACGAAATTCCTAGGCAAATGGTCAGAACTTGAAAGTATCATCCTTAGTGAGGTAACCCAATCACAAAAGAGCACACATGGTATGCAGTCACTGCTAAGGGGATATTAACCCAGAATCTCGGAATACCCAAGACACAATTCACATATCAATCGATTTCCAAAAAGAGGGAAGAAGAGACCCCTGGTCCTGGAAAGACTGGATGTAGGGGAATACCAGGACAGAGAAGCGAGAGGGGGTTGAATGGGGAACAGGGGGAGGGAAGAGGGCTTATGGGACTTTCGGAGAGGGAGGAAATGGGAAAGGGGAAATCATTTGGAATGTAAATAAACAAAATATATAGAAAATAAAAAAAAAGGAAAATGTCACAATGAAACCACTTACAAATCTGAACTATAGAATCTCAGCTGGTGAATGTCCTAAATACACCTGAGAGGTTAGGGTTCACCCCTGTGATGACTGAGGAGGCATGTTAACTGAGCCATTACTCTAAGCTTGTCTTTCAACCCTTGGGGAGCATAACATAAACCTTGGGAATGTGAGGTCCTCTCGCTAGGAAGTATGTCCCTATATGCTATGCTAGATGAACAGACTGCAATCAGGTAAGTTCTGAAAAGTAAGATGTTGGCCAAGCATCGTTTATTAGGGTGCTTAGGTTCAGAATTATTTCAGACTTTGGACCATGTTTCAGATTACGGAATGTTTACATATGTGTTATAGCATCTGCTGGGAATGAAATCCACGTTTAAAGCATTATTTGTTCGGTATATATCTCTTAATATCTCGGAGGTAACTTATACAATGGTTTTGTGCATAGGTTTCATGCCCAAGGCTTCTGGATTTTTTAGTACATTTAGGTATTTACATGTTCAGGCTGGAGATGTTCAGTCTGAATCATCCCCTTCTCTTCTGGGATATTATTGCCCAGTCCCTGTGGCTGATCTGGAGTCTGTATCTTAGAGCAGACAGGCCATTCTGGATCTACCATATGAGGTACTTTGTCCATTGCTGTGACAGATACGTGACAAAAGCAGCAAAGGTCGGCTTTGTTATGCTCACAGTTTGAGGGTCCAGTTCATGATGCTGAGGAAGTCACAATATCATTTGAGGTGCTGCTGTTGCACCTGTAGTCATAAAGCATTAAATGATGGAAGTCTTTCCCTGACAGCTTTCTTCCTCTTTTCATTATGTCTGAGGTCCTAAGTCACTGGGTAGGTGCTGTCAACTGTTTGGGTGGGTCTTTCTGCCAAAATCAGACCAATCAAGAAAAAGCTGTTATCGACAATACCCAGAAGTTTGTCTCCTAGGTAATTCTAGACTACAGAAGCACAAAGGTGATGGTTACAGGATCAGCTCCCTCTACCATTCCTTCCCCATCCTGGAATTATGGGTCGCATTATCTTCCTTCTCAGTCACTTAATTTTGCCCAACATGAGTGATTGACCTGGGATCCATCCATCATGAACATGACAATCCTAATCCTAAATTGTGTAGCCCATATGACATCAATTAGAGAAACGTTCTTGGAGGCCCTGGGTGGGAAAAGTCTCTGTGTCTTGTGTGGTTGGTGCAACTTTACCATCTTCATCTCATAACAAAAGGTACATGATCTTTATTTGCTATAAAAGTCAATGAGCAATACGTAAGCTTGAATTGACTGCATATGTATGCATATGTAAATTATGTGTGTGTGTGTATACACATGCCCATGTGTGCCTGCAAGCGTGTGTGGGGAAAATGGTGGAGGGCAGTGTACTCAATTGCAGAAGCTTGCAATTATCTGTAGTGTGGGCAGACAGGTTGTAAACACAGGTGAGCATTTCTATGAAAGTTCAGGGAGAAGACAGGAGATGATGTCACAGTTAAGGGCAATTTCTATATTGGGTGTTACAGAGCACACTCCTCTGAGAAAGCTCAGCATGTTCCATGAAGGCTTTCACCCAACTGGTCCACCATATTCTGATAAGCCATTTGGTTTCCTTAGAGTTTAAATGTTAGCCTTTCATCAAAGTGGACTGTTAAGTATCCCAGGAAAAAATAGCTTTACAGAAACTAGTCTGGCTAAGGAAGTGCATACCAGAGACAAGCTGATACTTAAAATGAACCGTCTCAGGTTATATTTAATCATTCCATTACAATGACGCCTTATAAGGTGTTGAAATCTCTAGATTTGACATGCTTAGTGCCAAACCTTGGCTCCTATTTCATTTCCTTGTTTTTTTTTCTTGTCATTATCTGTTATTTTGGTTGCCATGGTTATTTGTATCATAGCTTTCTTTTCCACTAGCTCTTCGAGGGCCTTAGGATCTGTCAGAGTACTTGACTCACCGGGGATGCACAATGTCTATTTACTGATATTAAGGACATCTTTATGAAAATAATTTTAACGCAAGCTCACATACTCTGTCCCCTCAGCACGCCCACTGCATGTCAGAGAATTACTAAGCACTGAACAAGTCAAACAACTAAAAAGAAAGCATCCTTTACTGAGTGTGCCTGCAAAGTTAACAGGAAGCTTGGCTACTATGTCACTCTCATGATGTTCCTCCTTCATGGGCAAGGGTATTGAGTTGTTGAATTTTATGTAAGAAACTGCTCCCCAAATGTGCAGAGCTATGAAGAGGCTGTGCTGGGATTTAGATGGAGACGTTGTTCTTACCAAGCCTGTGCCGTGCTGTGTGCCTTCTGAAGATAGCGATTCTATAGCAATCTCAATGGGGTACTAAGTACATGGCTGTGGAATTCCTCATCTGTGCATCGGATAGCGCTCACTGCTAACTTCCACATAATATTTTTTTATGAGCTATATATAAGCTTTATACGTTTTGTTACTGTCCCACTAAGAGTTATAAAGCATCAGGCAATACTTTGTTCTGAAGGCATGCTTCCCTAACATGCAATCTACAAAGTAGACTGTCTCCCTCTGCTGTGGTCTGTGCTGGCTCATGGCAAGGAAGGAAAATTTGTAGGTCACCTGATAGTTGATCAAGCCATCTGGAGTGCACAAGGAGCAGGAGTTGCTAATTTCATAGGTCTTTTATGTCATTTCCTCAAACATTTCGGTGACTCCATCAGACTTAGTGTTCCAAGGCCCCTGTCACACTCTACACTGGATTGCTTTTCTAACACTGGTCTGCAAAGAGTCTCATGTATAGACAGAAAGGGGAGGTCTAGAAATAGCCTGGAGAATGAGAATTCCTGTAGGGTCTTCTAGGATAAGTCACTTCAGAATTGTCCCACTCACGGACAGGGGATTGACAAGTAACAGAATCAGAAGGGACAAATTAAAAATAGCACAATAAATATTTCATATAGTTTATACTTAGAAGAACTCTGTGATTGACACACTGACTATGTGTTCTGTGATGGGGAAAGACATCTATTTAGGTGATATTTTAACCTCGCTTTGAGTTTTTTTATATAAATATATTTTTTATTTTTTATTTTTTTATTTACATTCAAAATCATTACCCCTTTCCCGTTTCCTCCCTCCCCGAAAGTCCCATAAGCCCCCTTCCCTCCCTCTTTTCCCCATTCAACCCCCTCTCGCTTCTCTGTCTCGGCATTCCCCTACATCCAGTCTTTCCAGGACCAGGGGGTCTCTCCTTCCATCTTCTTGGAAATCTACTGATATGCGTATTGTGTCTAGGGTATTCCGAGATTCTGGATTAATATCCCCTTATCAGTGACTGCATACTATGTGTGTTCTTTTGTGATTGGGTTACCTCACTAAGGATGATACTTTCAAGTTCTGACCATTTGCCTAGGAATTTCGTGAATTCATTGTTTTTAATTGCAGAGTAGTATTCCATTGTGTAAATATATCACATCTTCTGAATCCATTCCTCCGTTGAGGGAGATCTGGGTTCCTTCCAGCTTCTGGCTATTATAAATAAGGCTGTATGAACATAGTGGAGCATGTGTCCTTATTGCATGCAGGTAAAGCCTCTGGGTATATGCCCAGGAGTGGTATAGCCGGATCCTCCGGGAGTGTCATGCCCAGTTTTCTGAGGAACTGCCAGACTGCTTTCCAGAGTGGTTGTACCAGCTTGCAATCCCACCAGCAGTGGAGGAGTGTTCCTCTTTCTCCACATCCTTGCCAACAATTGCTGTCTCCTGTGTTTTTGATCTTAGCCATTCTGACTGGTGTGAGATGGAATCTCAGGGTTGTTTTGATTTGCATTTCCCTAATGACTAAGGATGATGAACATCTCTTTAGGTGCTTCTCAGCCATTAGATATTCTTCAGGTGAGAACTCTTTGTTTAGCTCTGTACCACATTTTTTAATAGGGTTACTTGCCTCTCTGGAGTTTAACTTCTTGAGTTCTTTATATATATTGGATATTAGCCCTCTGTCGGATGTAAGGTTGGTAAAGATCATTTCCCAGTTAGTTGGTTGCCGCTTTGTCTTTTTGACAGTGTCTTTTGCCTTGCAAAAACTTTGTAATTTAATGAGGTACCATTTGTCAATTCTTGATCTTAGAGCATAAGCTATTGGAATTCTATTCAGGAAATTCTCCCGTGTGCCCATATGTTCAAGGTTCTTCCCTAGTTTCCTATTATTAGTTTCAGTGTATCTGGTTTTATGTGAAGGTCCTTGATCCACTTGGAATTGAGCTTAGTGCAAGGAGATAAGAATGGGTCAATTTTCATTCTTCTGCATGCTGACCTCCAGCTGAGCCAGCACCATTTGTTGAAAAGGCTATCTATTTTCTACTGGATGGTTTTAGCTCCTTTGTCAAAGAGCAAGTGACCATAGGAGTTTGGATTCATTTCTGGGTCTTCAATTCTGTTCCATTGATCTACATGCCTGTCACTGTACCAATACCATGCAGTTTTTTTTTAATTTAATTTAATTTTATTTTTTTAATTTACATTCCAAATCACTTCCCCTTTCCCGTTTCCTCCCTCCCCGAAAGTCCCATAAGCCCCCTTCCCTCCCTCTTTTCTCCGTTCAACCCCCTCTCATTACTCTGTCCTGGCGTTCCCCTACATCCAGTCTTTCCAGGACCAGGGGTCTCTCCTTCCATCTTTTTAGAAATCTATTGATATGCTGATTGTGTCTAGGGTATTCTGAGATTCTGGGTCAATATCCCCTTATCAGTGACTTCATACCATGTGTGATCTTTTGTGATTGGGTTACCTCACTAAGGATGATATTTTCAAGTTCTGACCATTTGCCTAGGAATTTCGTGAATTCATTGTTTTTAATTGCAGAGTAGTATTCCATTGTGTAAATATACCACATCTTCTGAATCCATTCCTCCGTTGAGGGACATCTGGGTTCTTTCCAGCTTCTGGCTATTATAAATAAGGCTGCTATGAATATAGTGGAGCATGTGTCCTTATTGCATGCAGGTAAAGTCTCTGGGTATATGCCCAGGAGTGGTATAGCCGGATCCTCCGGAAGTGTCATGCCCAGTTTTCTGAGGAGCCGCCAGACTGCTTTCCAGAGTGGTTGTACCAGCCTGCAATTCCACCAGCAGTGGAGGAGTGTTCCTCTTTCTCCACATCCTCGCCAACAACTGCTGTCTCCTGTGTTTTTGATCTTAGCCATCCTGACTGGTGTGAGATGGAATCTCAGGGTTGTTTTGATTTGCATTTCCCTAATGACTAAGGATGATGAACATCTCTTTAGGTGCTTCTCAGCCATTAGATATTCTTCAGGTGAGAACTCTTTGTGTAGCTCTGTACCCCATTTTTTAATAGGGTTACTTGCCTCTCTGGAGTTTAACTTCTTGAGTTCTTTGTATATCTTGGATATTAGCCCTCTGTCGGATGTAAGGTTGGTAAAGATCATTTCCCAGTTAGTTGGTTGCCGCTTTGTCTTTTTGACGGTGTCTTTTGCCTTGCAAAAACTTTGTAATTTAATGAGGTCCCATTTGTCTATTCTTGATCTTAGAGTATAAGCTATTGGAGTTCTGTTCAGGAAATTCTCCCCTGTGCCCATATGTTCAAGGTTCTTCCCTAGTTTCCCTTCTATTAGTTTCAGTGTGTCTGGTTTTATGTGGAGATCTTTGATCCACTTAGAATTGAGCTTAGTGCAAGGAGATAAGGATGGGTCAATTTGCATTCTTCTGCATGTTGACCTCCAGCTGAGCCAGCACCGTTTGTTGAAAAGGCTATCTTTTTTCCACTGGATGGTTTTAGCTCCTTTGTCAAAGATCAAGTGACCATAGGAGTGTGGATTCATTTCTGGGTCTTCAATTCTGTTCCATTGATCTACATGTCTGTTACTGTACCAATACCATGCAGTTTTTAACACTATTGCTCTGTAGTACAGCTTGAGGTCCGGGATACTGATTCCCCCAGAGGTTCTTTTACTCTTGAGAATAGTTTTAGCTATTCTGGGTTTTCTGTTATTCCAGATGAATTTTTGAATTGCTCTTTCTAACTCTATGAAGAATTGAGTTGAGATTTTGATGGGGATTGCATTGAATCTGTGTATTACTTTTGGTAAGATGCTCATTTTTACTATATTAATCCTGCCAATCCATGAGCATGGCAGATTTTTCCATCTTCCGAGGTCTTCTTCAATTTCTTTCTTCAGAGACTTGAAGTTCTTGTCATACAGATCTTTCACTTGTTTGGTTAGCGTCACGCCAAGATACTTAATATGGTTTGTGGCTATCGTAAAGGGTATTATTTCTCTTACTTCTTTCTCAGCCTGCTTATCCTTTGAGTATAGGAAGGCTTCTGACTTGCTTGAGTTGATTTTATATCCGGCCACTTTGCTGAAGTCGTTTATCAGCTGTAGGAGTTCTCTGGTGGAGTTCTTTGGGTCGCTTATGTATACTATCATATCGTCTGCAAATAGTGATAGTTTGACTTCTTCCTTTCCAATTTGTATCCCTTTGACCTCTTTTTCTTGTCTAATTGCTCTAGCTAGAACTTCAAGTACTATATTGAAAAGATATGGAGAGAGAGGGCAGCCTTGTCTAGTCCCTGATTTTAGTGGGATTGCTTCAAGTTTCTCTCCGTTTAGATTGATGCTGGCTACTGGTTTGCTGTAAATTGCTTTTACTATGTTTAGATATGGGCCTTGAATTCCTGATCTTTCCAAGACCTTTAGCATGAAAGGATGCTGAATTTTGTCAAATGCTTTCTCAGCATCTAATGAGATGACCATGTGGTTTTTTTCTTTGAGATTGTTTATGTAGTGGATTACATTGATGGATTTCCTTATATTGAACCATCCCTGCATCCCTGGGATGAAGCCTACTTGATCGTGGTGAATGATCGTTTTGATGTGTTCTTGGATTCGGTTGGCAAGAATTTTATTGAGTATTTTTGCATCGATATTCATAAGAGAGATTGGCCTGAGATTCTCTTTCTTTGTCGGATCTTTGTGTGCTTTTGGTATTAGTGTAATTGTGGCTTCATAGAATGAGTTGGGTAGTGTTCCTTCTGTTTCTATTTTGTGGAACAGTTTGACGAGTATTGGTGTTAGGTCTTCTTTGAAGGTCTGATAGAATTCTGCACTAAAACCATCTGGACCTGTGCTTTTTTTGGTTGGAAGACTTCCAATGACAACTTCTATTTCTTCAGGGGTTATAGGACGGTTTAGATGGTCTATTTGATCCTGATTTAATTTTGGTACTTGGTATCTGTCAAGGAAATTGTCCATTTCCTCAAGATTTTCTAGTTGTGTTGAATACAGGTTTTTGTAGTAGGATCTGATGATTTTTTGAATTTCCTCAGTTTCTGTTGTTATCTCTCCCTTTTCGTTTCTGATTTTATTAATTTGGATACTATCTCTGTGCCCTCTGGTTAGTCTGGCTAAGGGCTTATCTATCTTGTTGATTTTCTCAAAGAACCAACTCCTCGTTTTGTTGATTCTTTGTATGGTTTTATTTGTTTCTACTTGATTGATTTCAGCCCTGAGTTTGATGATTTCCTGCCTTCTACTCCTCTTTGGTGTATTTGCTTCTTTTTGTTCCAGGGCTTTCAGGTGTGCCATTAAGCTGTTAGTGTATGCTGTCTCCCGTTTCTTTTTGGTCGCACTCAGGGCTATGAATTTTCCTCTTAGCACTGCTTTCATTGTGTCCCATAAGTTAGGGTATGTTGTGCCTTCATTTTCATTAACTTTCAAAAAGTCTTTGATTTCTTTCTTTATTTCCACCTTGACCAAGTTATCATTGAGTAGAGCATTGTTCAGCCTCCATGTGTACTTGGGTTTTCTTTTGTTTTTGTTGCCATTGAAGACCACCCTTATTCCATAGTGATCTGATAGGAGGCATGGGATTATTTCTATCTTCTTATATCTGTTGAGGTCTGATTTGTGACCAATTATATGGTCAATTTTGGAGAAGGTACCATGAGGAGCTGAGAAGAAGGTGTATTCTTTAGCTCTAGGATGAAATGTTCTATATATATCAGTTAGTTCCATTTGGTCCAAGGCTTCAATTAGATTCACTGTGTCCCTGTTTAGTTTCTGCTTTCCTGAACGATCCATTTCAGAGAGCGGGGTGTTGAAGTCACCCACTATTATTGTGTGCGGTGCGATGTGTGCTTTGAGTTTTAGTAAAGTTTCTTTTACGAATGAGGGTGCCCTTGCATTTGGAGCATAGATATTCAGGATTGAGAGTTCTTGATGGTGGATTTTTCCCTTGATCAGTATGTAGTGTCCTTCTGTGTCTTTTTTGATGACTTTGGGTTGAAAATCAATTTTATCCGATATTAGGATGGCTACTCCACCTCGTTTCTTGGGGCCATTTGCTTGTAAAATTGTTTTCCAGCCTTTTACTCTGAGGTAGTGTTTGTCTTTGACACTGAGGTGCGTTTCCTGCATGCAGCAAAATGCTGGGTCCTGTTTACGTATCCAGTCTGCTAGTCTATGTCTTTTAATTGGGGAATTGACACCATTGATATTAAGAGAGATTAAGGCATAGTGATTATTGCCATCTGCCATTCTTGACGCTATCTTTATGTTTGAGTGGTTATCTACTTTTGGGTTTGATTCAAGAAGGTTATTATCTCATTTTTTCCAGGGTGTTGTTTCTCTCCCTGTATTGGAGGTTTCCACCTATTATCCATTGCAGGGCTGGATTTGTGGAAAGATATTGTGAAAATTTGGTTTTATCATGGAATATCTTGGTCTCTCCATCTATGGTGATTGAGAGTTTTGCTGGGTATAGTAGTCTAGGCTGGCATTTGTGCTGTCTTAGTGTCTGCATGAGATCTGCCCAGGATCTTCTGGCTTTCATAGTCTCTGGTGAGAAGTCTGATGTGATTCGGATAGGTCTTCCTTTGTATGTTACTTGGCCCTTTTCTCTTACTGCATTTAGTATTCTTTCTTTGTTTAGAACATTCGGTGTTTTGATTATTATGTGACGGGAGGTATTTCTGTTCTGGTCCAGTCTGTTTGGAGTTCTGTAGGCTTCTTGTATGTTCATCGGCATCTCTCTCTTTAAGTTAGGGAAGTTTTCCTCCATAATTTTGTTGAAGATGTTTACTGGCCCTTTAAGTTGCAAATCTTCACTCTCATCTATACCTATAATCCTTAGGTTTGGTCTTCTCATTGTGTCCTGGATTTCCTGGATGTTTTGGGTTACGCGTTTTTTGCATTTTGCATTTTCTTTGACTGTTGAGTCGATGCTTTCTATGGAATCTTCAGCACCTGAGATTCTTTCTTCCATCTCTTGTATTCTATTGTTGATGTTTGCATCTATGACTCCTGATTTCTTCCCAAGGTTTTCTATCTCCAAAGTTGTCTCCCTTTGTGATTTCTTAGTTGTTTCTACTTCCTTTTTTAGTTCCTGGATGGATTTGCTGAGATCCTTCACTCGTTTGTTTGTATTTTCCTGTATTTCTTTAAGGTATTTTTGCATTACCTCTTTCAGGATTTCTTCCTGATGACCCACGTTCTCCTGCATTTCTCTGAGCAATTTTTGTGTTTCCTCCTCATGGGATTCCATCTGTTGATCCATCGTCTCCTGCATTTCTTTAAGCAGTTCTCGTGTTTCCTTTGTAAGGGCATCTAACCGTTGATTCATTTCTTTAAGCAATTTTTGTGTTGCCTCCTTATGGGCATCCGTCTGTTGACCCATATTCTTCTGCATTTCTTTATGCAAATTTCGTGATTCCTTTGTGAGTGCATCTACCCGTTGATTCATCTCGTTAAGCGATTTTTGTGTTGTCTCCTTGTGCGCCTCCATCTTTTGATCCATGTTCTCCCGCATTTCTCTAAGCGATTTTTGTGTTTCCTTTGTAAGGGCTTCTAACCGTTGATTCATGGTCTCCTGTAACTCTTTATGAGATTTATTTGTGTCCTTCTTGTGATCCTCTAATAGCATCATGAGAAGTGATTTTAAATCCAGATCTTGTCTTTCGGGTGTGGTGGGGTATCCAGGACTTGCTGCTGTTGGAGAGTTGGGTTCGGATGGTCCCACATTACTTTGATTACTGTTAGTAACATTCCTACGTTTGCCTTTTGCCATCTGGATACCTCTGGTGTTAGTTGGTCCTGCTGCCACTGGCTGTTGGTTGGACCTCCTGTGAGCCTGCAAAGCTATTTCTGCCCCCCCTGGATTACCAGGATTCCCCTGGCACCGATTTCTGGGGCCTGCCTGCTCCTGAGTGACTTTGGAGCCCTAATGTGCTTTGCCCCAAGTGATCTTATATTGGGGAGGCCTTGCACATCTAAAGGCTCAGCCTAGTGGATTCCTGGAGCAGAGGTCGCCAAAGGGAGGCTGGCAGGCTCCTGCCCTGTGCAGGGGTGTGTGATCTCTCCTGGGGGGGGAGGGGGCGTCCCTCTGCCAGGCAGAAGTCCCACAGCAGATCTGGCGCGCTGGTCACTGCAGATCAGCCCAGCACCTGGGAGCAGGTTACACACAAGCTGCCTGAACCCGAAGCGATATTATGCCTGTCTGTCTCTGAGCCTGGCGGTCCCAACTACCTGGTCACTGGAGCAAAGATGGCGGAGGGCACTCTCCGTGGCGCCGCTCACCCTGTGGTCACGATGGCCCGCCGATCTGGCACCCAGACGACCACAGCGCCAACCCGCCCTCGGGCACAGACGGAAGCCCCAACAGGCCGTGTCCCAAGTGATGTTATATCGGGGGGAGAGCCTGGGTACCGGTCTCTCCAGCGCAGTCCGCGGGAGCAGTTTTTAACACTATTGCTCTGTAGTACAGCTTGAGGTCCGGGATACTGATTCCCCCAGAGGTTCTTTTACTCTTGAGAATAGTTTTACCTATCCTGGGTTTTCTGTTATTCCAGATGAATTTTTGAATTGCTCTTTCTAACTCTATGAAGAATTGAGTTGGGATTTGATGGGGATTGCATTGAATCTGTATATTGCTTTTGGCAAGATGGTCATTTTGACTATATTAATCCTGCCAATCCATGAGCATGGCAGAATTTTCCATCTTCTGAAGTCTTCTTCAATTTCTTTCTTCAGAGACTTGAAGTTCTTGTCATACAGATCTTTCACTTGTTTGGTTAGAGTCACACCAAGATACTTTATATGGTTTGTGGCTATCGTGAAGGGTATCATTTCTCTTATTTCTTTCTCAGCCTGCTTATCCTTTGAGTATAGGAATGCTAATGACTTGCTTGAGTTGATTTTATATCTGGCCACTTTGCTGAAGTTGTTTTTCAGCTGTAGGAGTTCTCTGGTGGAGTTCTTTGTGTCGCTTAAGTATACTATCATATTGTCTGCAAATAGTGATAGTTTGACTTCTTCTTTTACAATTTGTATCCCTTTGACCTCCTTTTGTTGTCTAATTGCTCTAGCTAGAACTTCAAGTACTATATTGAAAAGATATGGGGAGAGAGGGCAGCCTTGTCTAGTGCCTGATTTTAAGTGGGATTGCTTCAAGTTTCTCTCCATTTAGATTGATGCTGGCTACCGGTTTTCTGTAAATTGCTTTTACTATGTATAGATATGGGTCTCGAATTCCTGATCTCTCCAAGACCTTTAACATAAAAGAATGCTGAATTTTGTCAAATGCTTCCTCAGCATCTAATGAAATGACCATGTGGTTTTTTCTTTGAGATTGTTTATGTAGTGGATTACATTGATGGACTTCCTTATATTGAAGCATCCCTGCATCCCTGGGCTGAAGCCTACTTGATCGTGGTGAATGATCGTTTTGATGTGTTCTTGGATTCGGTTGGCAAGAATTTTATTGAGTATTTTTGCATCGATATTCATAAGAGAAATTGGCCTGAGATTCTCTTTCTTTGTCGGATCATTGTGTGATTTTTGTATCAGCGTAATTGTGGCTTCATAGAATGAGTTGGGTAGTGTTCATCTGTTTCTATTTTGTGGAACAATTTGAAGAGTATTGGTGTTAGGTCTTCTTTGAAGGTCTGATAGAATTCTGCACTAAAACCATCTGGACCTGTGCTTTTTTTGGTTGGAAGACTTCCAATGACAACTTCTATTTCTTCAGGGGTTATAGGACGGTTTAGATGGTCTATTTGATCCTGATTTAATTTTGGTACTTGGTATCTGTCAAGGAAATTGTCCATTTCCTCAAGATTTTCTAGTTGTGTTGAATACAGGTTTTTGTAGTAGGATCTGATGATTTTTTGAATTTCCTCAGTTTCTGTTGTTATCTCTCCCTTTTCGTTTCTGATTTTGTTAATTTGGATACTGTCTCTGTGCCCTCTGGCTAGTCTGGCTAAGGGGTTATCTATCTTGCTGAATTTCTCAATGAATGAACTCCTAGTTTTGTTGATTCTTTGTATGGTTTTATTTGTTTCTACTTGATTGATTTCAGCCCTGAGTTTGATGATTTCCTGCCTTCTACTCCTCTTGGGTGTATTTGCTTCTTTTTGTTCCATGGCTTTCAGGTGTGCCATTAAGCTGCTAGTGTATGCTGTCTCCCGTTTCTTTTTGGTCGCACTCAGGGCTATGAATTTTCCTCGCTTTGAGATTTTTAATGTCCTAAATCTACCTGAACATCTAAGTAGCACATACTACCTTTGGGTCTTCCTTTGTAATGCCTATAGATTTACAGTACATCCTATTCACATTTGTCATGTTGTTGTGGTTATCTCAGTCCAAACTTAAACATGATTATATATATATATATATATATATATATATATATATATATATATATATATATTATATGATACTATATACTATATATCATATATAATATGTACATGCTTTCACTATATATAATATAGTATGTATTATATATTATATATTATGATATATAATACTTATATATCATTATATATAATATGTATTATATATAATTGCAAAAGCTTGGAAAAGTCTTACACTTTCCAATATTTTTCTAATATTTGAGGATGGAAGTGTATTTTGTGTTTACAGTGTGTATCAAGTTAGCTGGATAGAGTATCCTGTAGAGGATCCTGTTTTCAGCTGGTCTAGAGAGAAAGTGTGGGTACCATTTGCATAAATGCAGGCATTTCTGAACAAACCAGGTAGACCAGATAAAGTGCCTCTGTGGGTGCAGAGATCAGGGACTGTCTCAGAGACCAGGCATGGAGGAAGTGAGCCAAGGTCGCTTTGCCTCTCCTACCTGCAGTCACATCCCAGTCTGGATTAGCACCATATCCAGTGTAAAGTAAGATGCTAAAGACAGCGTATGACATTGAACACGTGGGCAAAACCCATATGACTGTCTCAGGTTATGCTTGGTAAGAGGGAAGATTGCAAACAATACTTTGAAGGCTCACAGGAGAAGCAGAGGTGGTGGTGATTTAATGTTTAATCTGTAAGACTTCCATTTTCCCAGCATATTATGTAAAAAATAAGTTATTGGATTGTGGATAATAAAACCCTTGTATTCCATATAAGAAAGAAATGAAGTCATAGTTTTCTGTACCTAGTAAATGTTAAAACAATGAAGGTGAATGAGATTCCACATGTTCTTGCCATCAACAGATGGAAGGTCAAAGGAGGAGATGCTGGATCAGGAATCACTCAGATGTTCCAGTGAGAGTCTGCATACCCGCAAAGAGGGTAAGGAAGATGCTCCCGTGTACACTGAGGAGTCTGAGAGGCAAGCTCAGAGAGTCGCCATTCTGCTGGAAGGCTCTTCATTAGCACAGGTCAGTAATGAAAACATTTCTAAACCTTTTGATGATCTGCTGTTAAAATGACGAGTTCAAATGTCAGCCCTACTTGACCGCTGGCGTTACTTCCCAGCACACCTTACTAGAATGTGTGGTTTGATTTGTGATTCTCTGAGGCTTTGTTCCTATCTTTCCACACATATGTGACGAGGCAGAAGTTCTATCAATCACCAGTGCTGCCCTAGCCTTTGCAAAATTTAGTTTTAGATTTACTTCATCTGGTTTGGATTTGTGTTCGCAATGGTCACTTCTAGCAGAGTTGGAAATATCTACAACAGAAGCTTACCTGGGGTAAACTTACTTGGGTTTAAATTGAACACTCTAATTTCTATGACTTCAGGAACACCTGCTCGGGTTTCCATGTCTATCCTTTCTATAGATGAATAAAGTTATATCATGGCAGGCTTTGGTTCATGAATGTTGCTTCTATTTTGTTTCCTTATCAATCTCAAACAAAGACACATGAGTCCCATATGTGTCATTATAGAGTGTGTGTGTGTGTATGTGTGTGTGTGTGTGTGTGTGTGTGTGTAAAATGTATGATGATTCAAAAATTTCATCAGGTAAGAGATTTTTCTCAATAATGTCTTTTATAATTACAGTGAATGAGCTGAATTTACCATTGACTTCAAAAGTCAAAGGTATAGCTTAGTTGGAGTGAGCAGGTGGCATTCTCTAATCAGGAGTGTGGCAAATTCTGTAATGGTGTCTAATTTATTCCTTTGTGCCACTTATTGCTGAACCTGCTGGGCCCATTAAGGGTATGTCTATTTTGAGCCTTTTCATGTCAGTGACCTGAATTAACAAGTATATCCAGAGCCTCCTCAGAGTCTAGTAGTGGGTTGAATTGTGTCCTCTCAGTGTATATTCAAATCCTGCCCTTCAGTACCTGCACATGTGATCTGATACAGAACAGACATACAGGATTTGGGGTAGGTCCTTAACCTAATAACTGGTGTCCTTTTAAGGGAAAGAGAAAGGATTTGAGACATAGACACACACACACAGGGAAAAAGCTCTGGAGTGACATGCTTGTCAGCAAAGGAAGGTGTGGTGGCTTGAATAGGAATGACCCCCAAAGACTCATGCGTTTGAATGCTTCATCCAAAAGGAGTGGCACTATTATATGGTGTGGCTATGTTGGAGGAAGTACATCACTAGTAGATGGACTTTGAGGTCTCAGAAGCTCAAGACCAGACTCAGTGGCTCAGCTCACGTTTATAAGCGGAACTGCTACCCGTGGATCCAGATGTAGACTCTCAGTTCTTTCTCCAGAACCACGTCCGCCTGTTCACAGCCATGATTCCCACCATGATGATAATAGACTAAGACTCTGAGTCTGTAAGCTGGTCCCAACTAAATGTTTTTCTTTATGAGAGTTGCCATGGTCATGGTATCTTTCCTCAGCAATAGAAACCCAAACTAACACAGAAAGTTATGAATGGCCATCAATTACCAGAAGTTACAAGATGTGGGGAAATTTTTCTCCTATAGCCTTAAGAAGGAAGCTATTACAATCCCTTGATTTTTAAACTTCTGGTTACCTAAACTGTGAGACAATAAATTTCTGTCATTTAAAACCAAAGGGTTTATAATTTGTGAATACACATGTGTGCATATCTTGTTATGTGTATGTGGTGTGTGTACCTATAAACTTGGAGGCTTGAGGTACATCGTTGATGTCTTTAATTACTCTCTATATTTAATTTTTGAGATAATGTTTCTCACTGAGCCCAAAGCTCATCAATTTGTCTAGCCAATGAAATTCAAGGGATTTGCCTGTTATAGACATGCATAGCCATGTGTCGATTTTGACATAGATTCTAGAGATTTAGACACAAGTCTCTGAACTTGCATGGCAGACACTTTACTGACTGAACCAAGATAATCTTGAAAGGAAGCAACAAGATAACTCATGATCTAAGCTGACAGATCCCATGAGGGAAACTTTGCCTCTTCAATGATTTATAACAGTAGTATGTATCTTTATGAGCTAGGATATAAAGCTGCTGTTCTCAACCGGTGGGTATACAACCCCTTTAGTGGTCAAACAACCCTTTCACAGTGGTCACTTAAGACCATCTGCATATTATATATTTAGATAGAAGCATATTTATAACAAGCAAAATTACAGTCATGAGATAGAAACAAAATAATTTTTTGGTTGGGGGTCACAACATGAGGAACTATATTAAGGGGTGGCAGCATTAGGAAGGTGGAGAATCACTGGTAAAAGGACAGTGAGGTGAAAGGGGACACTAAAAATTACCATTGTGTATGGCATTTGTTTTACATTATGTTTTTTTGCGAGATGCACATTGTGTTACGTCCAAAGCTCACATTTCAATTTTATTGTCACACCACGTCGTACCAATTCAGGTGAGTCAAAGTACTCCAGGCTCTCAAGATGGCAATCCTGATTCTTTAAGATGTCATTTACATGTATAAACTGTGAGAGATGAACTGAGGATCACAGTACCCGTGTATGAACTTATTGCAAGGCTTTTATACCAAGCACCAGCCTATGGCAAGGCTAGTAGGAACAAAACCCAAGCTTGCATGGTTTCTACCTGCCTAGAGTGAGAAGACATAAACACATTCATGAGAAACAGAATGTGTCATAGGTATGTGGCTCTTTGCTGAACCCTCTACCAATAAAACCTATGATCCTCTCCTAATCTAAGTGCCTTAACTTTTGTATGAAAGAGTTAGGTGTTTTGGCACAGACTGAATTCCCAGCACTTGGGAGGTAGAGGGAAAGAGGGTCACTGGTTGTATAGTGTGTCTGAGGCTACCCTAGACCACAGGAGACTCCTGTCTTGCAAACATAATTTACATGTAAATTGGTCTAAGGTGATTGATTAAATAACTGGGAAGGAAATAATGTTGTTATTGAAAACATGGCCAGAGTCATGTTGGCAAAGATACCAACTTTGCAGTCAGAACTCTTGTAGAGACATAGCTAGGCCACTTCTAGGGTGTTGGTTTGTGAGTGAGTCACTTGATTTTGCTGGTCTTGGTAATTCCATCTGGAACTTGAGGACTTGATAGTTTATGTATGAGGAATGTCAGTTCTAAAGAATCTCACAGAGCAGGTTCTGATTAAATGGCAGGGGACACTACAGAGAAGTTTCTAGGGCCTGCTCCGAGGCCAATGCATATGCTGTTCTCAGGTTCATTGTATCAGGAGTCCCGTGGATGTGGTAGGATGTATTATGTAAAGGAAGAAATCTGTGATTGGGTTACATCTTTGGTTATATTGTCTTGGACCTCTGGGGTGACATAGTGCTAAATAATCGGCACATCATGCAGTCATTGTGGTTAGGAGTGTTAGATGTTCAAGTGTCTGGAATTAACATCTTCCATTTTTCGTGAGTCGTGTTACACCTTTGTCGAAGGCATCATTATTTTAATGGTGTACTCATAACAGACAAGCATTTGATGGAGCTCTGGAGTGGAGTGAGTCGTAGCTGAGGTGAGGATTGTTGTGGGCTCCTTCTCTTGCATCTTTACCTGTATCTGCTGACTCTAATATGACTGGTATGATTTACTCTTATCTCTCATTACAGAAGGCTGTGGTGGGTGATGAAGAGTGACTATGAAAAAAGGGATGGGATTCTTTACTAAGGTTACCATGGATAGGGGGCTGGGTATTGTATAATACACATTCCTACCTCAAAGCTCATTAGAACTCTAGATTCAGACCATTGAACATCACAGAGAGAAAGAGAAGGCAGGTGAAAGATCCATTACATATCCAGAAAACCTGTATCTAATCAAGCACTGTTCTGTAGGATCCCTAAACCATTGCCAGTCAGAGTAGAATGTTGAGGGGGAAGAGTTTGCCTTCTCACTTTGAAGAATCATTTTGTGTGTGTGTGTGTGTGTGCATGTGTGTGTGTATATATGTGTTATGTGCATGTGTATGTGTGTGTGTCATATATGTATATGTCTTTTGTGTATGTATGTGTATGGGGTATGTATGTATGTGTGATATATATGTGGTGTATATGGTATATGAGTGTGTGTAGTATATATGGTGTGTAGGTATGTAGTGTATGTGTGTGGTGTGTGTGATGTATATGTGGTATATGTGGTATGTAGGTATGTGGCATGTACATATGTGGTATATGTGTGTGGTGTATGTGT
This sequence comes from Tokudaia tokunoshimensis, assembly GCA_036184795.1. NCBI lineage: Eukaryota > Metazoa > Chordata > Mammalia > Rodentia > Muridae > Tokudaia > Tokudaia tokunoshimensis. Next base: position 24,153,149 of record BTHU01000022.1, read on the forward strand.
GTGTGCGTGCACGCATGTGTGTGTGTGTGTGTGTGTGTGTGTTATATACTCTGTAGTCCTATATTCTCAGGCAATGTCTATCTTTGTTGCTGACATGTGCTTCTTGTATACAGCAGAATGATGGATTCTGTTTACACATCCATTCTATTAGCCAGTGTCTTTTTTTCTGGGGACTTGAATCTTGATTTCAGTGATGTTGAGAGATATTAATAAGCAATGATTATTAATTCCTGTTAGTTTGACATTGGTGATGGTAGTGTGTGTGTGTGTGTGTGCGTGTGTGTGTATGAATGTGTATCTCTTCCATTGGCTTTAATTGTGTGTAATTATTTATTTCTTATGTTTTCTTACAGGTAGTTAGCTTCATTGGATTTGAGTTTTCCTTCTAGTATCCTCTGTAGGGCTGCGTTAGTGGAAAGATATTGTTTAAATTTGTTTTTGTCATGAATATCTTGGTCCCCATCTATGATGATTGAAAGTTTTGCTGAGCATAGTAATCTGGGATAATATCTGTGGTCTCTTAGGGTCTGAAAGACATCTGTCCAGGCTCTTCTAGTTTTTCAGAATTACTGTTGAGAAGTCAAGTATAATTCTGATATGTCTGCCTTTTTATGTTACCTAGTCTTTTTCCTTGCTTTTAATATTCTTTCTTTGCTCTGTACATTGAGTGTTTTTTATTATTATGTGGCAAGAGGATTTTCTTTTCTGGTCCAATCAGCTTGGTGTTCTATAAGTTTCTTGTATGTTTATAAGCATCTCAACGATGTTAGAGAAATTTTCTTCAATGATTTTGTTGAAGATGTTTTCTGGGCCTTTCAGCTGTGAGTCTTTTCCTTTGTCTATTCATATTAATCTTAGGTTTGGCCATTTCATAGTGTCTGAAATTTCCTAGATGTTTTGTGTCATATACATTTTGGATTTTGCATTTTCTTTGACTGCTATATTAATTTCTTCTATCGCATCTTCTATACCTGAGATGCTATCTTCCATCTCTTGGTGATGCTTACATTTGTAGTTCCTGTTCTCTTTCCTAGTTTTCCATCTCCAGGATTGCCTCAGCTTATGTTTTCTTTATTGCTTCTATTTCCATTTTGAGGTATTGGACAGTTTTATTGATATCCATCACCTTCTTGTGCTTTAGTTTCCTTCAGATATCCAGGGCTTGCTATAGCAGAATAGTTGGGCTCTAGTGGTGCCATATTGCCCTGGCTCTTGTTGATTTTGTTCTTACACTGTCTTTTAGGCACCTGCTTTTTCCTGGTGTTGGCTGGATGATCCTGATGGCAGCAGGACTTCTTGGGAATGGAGGGGGGAGTTGTGGGCCAGAAAATGAAGGTTAGGAGACCTGACTCGGCTGGCTATGCCTCTGGTGGACCTCATTGGCAAGGGATTGGTGAGGGAATGTTCCAAACTGGCAGTTCTTGGATCCTCTCTAGGCTTCTCTCCCAGCTGTGCTTCAGGCACACCAGATTGGGAGAGGATTGGTGGGGTGGCCTTCCAAGCTGGGTATACTTAGGGTCTGTCAGTCTTCCACAGAGAAACCGATGATTGATATTTCTGTATTAATTTTCCCCAATGCAGTTGAGGTGTCATTGTGTGGAGGGTTATGATGTGGTCTGATACTTCATGGGTATTATTTAAGTTGGCATAAAATAAAACCCTTTAATAAGGCAATAGTGTACATCAAGCAATGTGTGTAATTCAACCACAGGACCATTTGAATGGGGAATCTTATGGTCTCCATCTTGCAGACTAGCAATCAAATGCATGGACAGGTTGAATAACTTGAGATTGGTTTTTAGAGCTAATATATTCTTGAGCCAGGATGTAAATCTAGGTAATTTTATCCACCCCAATATATTGCTATTATATGCTACCTGCTAATAATAGCATATATCATTTTAATAACAGCTTATTCACAGAAAGCCTCTCCTTTCTTTCATCTAGAACTTTATATTTTGAAGGAATTGATGTGCAAGGCTAAAAAAGTCTTATTGCTACCCTTTACATTGTCCTACAATGGAATATAGACCAAAACAGTCTATGAGACAAATGATCACAGCAGTTCAGATTATATTTGATGATATGTACTTGGGTTCTCCAGAGAAATAGAACAGGACACACAGCCACATGCATATACATGCCTATACACATGCACATAAACACACATGAAGACTATAGTGAGAACTGACTCACAAAGTCATGGACATAGTCGTATCTTCAGGTTGCACCAGTGTTGTCAATCCTGATTCTCTTTCAAAGGCTTGAGAACCAGGGGGTTGGGGAGGAGCAGTGGTATGCATCTTGAGGTTCAAAGTACATGCAGGAGTTCTCATGGCTGACAGCACTATGGATGTCTTAGCTCTAGTAGAGAGTGAAATTGGTCTCTCTGCCCTTATATTGTGCTTACTCCCTCAGTAGATTAGATGGTGTCAGCCTACCTTAGTGAGCTCAGAGACTTCCTGCTTGGCTCCAATGCTGATGTGAAGCTTTTCTGCAGACACCTTCACAGCCCTTCCTAGACAATTCTTCCTCCTGCCTGGGCATCCCATAACCCAGTCACCCTGCCAAGTAAAACTAACTGCCACAGACCAAGGAAAACAAAACTTAAGACATGCTTAGAAAAGGTCAAAGATGAATTTTTGAATTGCTCTTTCTAACTCTATGAAGAATTGAGTTGGAATTTTGATGGGGATTGCATTGAATCTGTATATTACTTTTGGTAAGATGCTCATTTTTACTATATTAATCCTGCCAATCCATGAGCATGGCAGATTTTTCCATCTTCTGAGGTCTTCTTCAATTTCTCTCTTCAGAGACTTGAAGTTCTTGTCATACAGATCTTTCACTTGTTTGGTTAGAGTCACGCCAAGATACTTAATATGGTTTGTGGCTATTGTGAAGGGTATTATTTCTCTTACTTCTTTCTCAGCCTGCTTATCCTTTGAGTATAGGAAGGTTTCTGACTTGCTTGAGTTGATTTTATATCCGGCCACTTTGCTGAAGTCGTTTATCAGCTGTAGGAGTTCTCTGGTGGAGTTCTTTGGGTCGCTTAAGTATACTATCATATCGTCTGCAAATAGTGATAGTTTGACTTCTTCCTTTCCAATTTGTATCCCTTTGACCTCTTTTTGTTGTCTAATTGCTCTAGCTAGAACTTCTAGTACTATATTGAAAAGATATGGAGAGAGAGGGCAGCCTTGTCTAGTCCCTGATTTTAGTGGGATTGCTTCAAGTTTCTCTCCATTTAGATTGATGCTGGCTACCGGTTTGCTGTTCTCAAGAGTAAAAGAACCTCTGGGGGAATCAGTATCCCGGACCTCAAGCTGTACTACAGAGCAATAGTGTTAAAAACCGCATGGTATTGGTACAGTGACAGACATGTAGATCAATGGAACAGAATTGAAGACCCAGAAATGAATCCACACTCCTATGGTCACTTGATCTTTGACAAAGGAGCTAAAACCATCCAGTGGAAAAAAGATAGCCTTTTCAACAAATGGTGCTGGCTCAGCTGGAGGTCAACATGCAGAAGAATGAAAATTGACCCATTCTTATCTCCTTGCACTAAGCTCAATTCTAAGTGGATCAAAGATCTCCACATAAAACCAGACACACTGAAACTAATAGAAGGGAAACTAGGGAAGAACCTTGAACATATGGGCACAGGGGAGAATATCCTGAACAGAACTCCAATAGCTTATGCTCTAAGATCAAGAATAGACAAATGGGACCTCATTAAATTACAAAGTTTTTGCAAGGCAAAAGACACTGTCAAAAAGACAAAGCGGCAACCAACTAACTGGGAAATGATCTTTACCAACCTTACATCCAACAGAGGGCTAATATCCAATATATACAAAGAACTCAAGAAGTTAAACTCCAGAGAGGCAAGTAACCCTATTAAAAAATGGGGTACAGAGCTAAACAAAGTGTTCTCACCTGAAGAATATCTAATGGCTGAGAAGCACCTAAAGAGATGTTCATCATCCTTAGTCATTAGGGAAATGCAAATCAAAACAACCCTGAGATTCCATCTCACACCAGTCAGGATGGCTAAGATCAAAAACACAGGAGACAGCAGTTGTTGGCGAGGATGTGGAGAAAGAGGAACACTCCTCCACTGCTGGTGGAATTGCAAGCTGGTACAACCACTCTGGAAAGCAGTCTGGCAGTTCCTCAGAAAACTGGGCATGACACTCCCGGAGGATCCGGCTATACCACTCCTGGGCATATACCCAGAGGCTTTACCTGCATGCAATAAGGACACATGCTCCACTATGTTCATAGCAGCCTTATTTATAATAGCCAGAAGCTGGAAAGAACCCAGATGTCCCTCAACGGAGGAATGGATTCAGAAGATGTGGTATATCTACACAATGGAATACTACTCTGCAATTAAAAACAATGAATTCACGAAATTCCTAGGCAAATGGTCAGATCTTGAAAATATCATCCTTAGTGAGGTACCCCAATCACAAAAGAACACACATGGTATGCAGTCACTGATAAAGGGATATTGACCCAGAATCTCGGAATACCCTAGACACAATCCGCATATCAATAGATTTCTAAGAAGATGGAAGGAGAGACCCCTGGTCCTGGAAAGACTGGATGTAGGGGAATGCCAGGACAGAGTAACGAGAGGGGGTTGAATGGAGAAAAGATGGAGGGAAGGGGGCTTATGGGACTTTCGGGGAGGGAGGAAACGGGAAAGGGGAAATGATTTGGAATGTAAATTAAAAAAAATAAACAAATAATTAAAAAAAAAAGAAAAGGTCAAAGATCCAGTGGCATTTCTAACAGGTAAGCTGTGAAAAAATGGTCAAGAAAAAAAACTACTATTTCTTAAAACTTTTAAAAATCATATTATTTGGAGTCGATCATAGTTGTGTACATTTGTGGAGAAGAATTTGATGTTTCCCCATATATGTGTGCTATGTGTATGATTAAATCAAATTAATTATCTGAATTTTCTCCTGCTTACTAATCTTTATGATGATACATTTGGAATTTATTTGTAGGATATCCAATGAACTATTATTAATTATAGTTGCTTTGCTGTATTATATATTGTGTTACCCTAGCCCTCAGCTCCTTGGGATGGTCCTTGCGGGGAGAGGGTAAGAAGGTGTAAAATCAACAATTCAGACTCTGGGAGCCAGGTGAGAAGTGGAAGCAGACTTATTTATTGTAAAAGTGGGGAGTGCCTTTCTACCTTCTGCCCATGTGTCTTGGTCTGGTTCCTTTCACTTACTCTAACCTTCTTCATGTTGTCACAAGTAGATTTTCCCATTCTTAGGCTGGGGAGCTTTTTACTTTGTATATATTGTGGCACACTCTTTATCCGTTTGACCACAGATGGACATGTTGGCTATTTTCATGTTTTGGTGATTGGGAATGGGGGTACAATGAATAGAAGAGTCCACATATCCCTATGGGACACTGGCCTTTTACCACTTCACTATGGGCACAGGTAGGACACTGGGTCACATAGAAGTTTCATCTTCAGTTCTCTCTTTGTCTCTGTGTGTCTCTGTCTCTCTCTGAGTATCTCTGTCTCTCTCTGCCTCTGTCTCTCTGTCTCCGTCTTTTTGTCTCTCTCTCTCTGTCTCTCTCCCTCTCCCTCTCCCTCTCTCTCCCAGCACATCCTCATCTTTGGTGTAGCTATACCCTTTCAGCATTTGCTGCTTTTTATCCCTGTAAATGGAAGCTGACCAGAAGGGAGACAGCTTGTCCTGGGTTAATTTGCATTGCCGACGTGATTAGTGATACTGAGTGTTTTGTATATGTGTATGTATATATGTATACATATGTATACAAAGTCTTCCTTTGATAAATGTCTTTCTAGATTCCCTTACTTATTTTTAGACTGGATTGCTTGCTTTCATAATGTTAAGGTATTCAGCGATTTTGGACATTTCAGATATTTAATCCTTTGTCAAGTGCATGATTTACATACGGTTTCTATGATTCTGTAAGTTGCATCTTCCATTCATTATTTTGTTTTTGTGCAGAGGTTTTTAAGTCGGGTACAATCTTCTTCATCAGCTTTGCCTGTGGTGTTTATACTTTTAAAGTCACGTGGAGAAAAATAAGTGGTAAGACCAGTGAAACAGACTTTTTCCTTAAGGTTCTTTCTTCTAGAATTTATTTTTTATTAATTAATTTAATTTTATTAATTAAGTTAATTTGCTTTGCATCCAGCTTCCCCTCCCTCCTCTCTTCCAAGTCCTTCCCTTTCACCTCCCTGCCCCATTCACTCCTCTTCCTTTTCTCCTCAGAAAAGGGGAGGCCTCCTAAGAATATCAACCAGTCTCAACCTGTCCAGTTGCAGCAAGACTAGGCGCATCCCCTGTCGAGGCTAAGATCAACAACACAAATCAGCTCATGCTGGTGAGGATGTTGAGTAAGGAGAACCCTCTTCCATTGCTGGTGGGAGAGCCACTTTAGATATCAATTTGGTGGTTTCCTTGAAAGTTGGCAATATACCTACCTCAAGACCCAGCTATGCCACTCCTGGATATATACCCAAAGATGCCCCACCATGCCACAGGGGCACATGTTCTACTATGTTCTTAGTGACCTTATTCATTAGGCAGAAACTGGAAACAGCCTAGATGTCCCTCAATTGAAGAATGGATAAAGAAAATGTGGTGTATTTATAGCATGGACTACCCAGCTATTAAAAATAAAGACATGATGAAATTTGCAAATGGTTAGAACTAGAAAAGATCATCCTGAGTGAGGTCATGCAGACCCAGAAAGACAAACATGGTATGTACTCACTTATAAGTAAATATTAGTCATAAAGCACAGAATAATCATGCAATAATCCACACACTCAAAGAAACTAAGTAACAAGAGGGACCCAGGTGAGACACTTGAATCTCCTGGAATTTTTAGTTTCATTTCTTTCATTAAGTCTTGATTCATTTGGGGTTGATTTTCAGATACAGTGTCAGGTAAGGATAGAATTTTGTGCTTCTGTATATGATTATCCCATTTCTCATGACACTGAATGAAGAGATATCCTACCTCTCTGTGTTGCCTGGTACTTTTGCCATATTATGGGACATGAATGCAGGGTTACTTCTTGGATTCATAGCCCATTCCCTTGACGAATGCATTTGTTTTATCAGATCATATCAGGATTATGATTCTTCTATAATTGGTCTTGAAGTCAGAATCATGGTGTCTGTATTGGTTCTTTGTGATCAAAGTTATTTTGGTCATTTAAAATTCTCTATAGTTACATACAAGCATTAGAATTTCCTATTGCCATTGAAATGTTGTTTGAGATTGCATGTATCTATGGACTTCCTTGTGCAGTATGGATAATTTCACAATAATAGTTATTCCAGTGCACCGACATGGTCTAACTTTCCATTGATTTGTGTTTTTTTTTTCAAATTATTAGCACTTTAGAGTATTTAGGATGTAGAACGTAAAAAAATTACCCTCAACTATTTCTATTCTATTATAAATGAAGCTACTTTTTTCTCAATTTACTTATTAGGTGATCTTTTGTTAGCTTGTAGAAAGATCACTGATTTTTATATGTTGGTTTTGTATCATGAAATTTCATTAAAATAAGATATCATTTCTAAGAGGTTTTGCTAGCTTTTATTATATTCTATGCATGAGAAAGTCTTCATCAAATAGAAATATTCTTTCTACTGGTCCTTATTTCCAGGTATTGATTAATTGCTCTGGCTAGGATTACCTGTGGAAATCCTAAGTGGAAAAAAGAGTAACAAAAGTTATTACTTCTTATCTTGTTCCTAATGTTAGCCAGGAGGTTGTCATATATATGACCTTTATGGTATTTAAGACATGGACAGCTTTTTATTGTGAAAGAGTTTTGGCTTTTCAAGAATGACTTTTTTGGAGAGTCTATTGAGATGGTTATAAAATGGCATCATATATTTTTACAAACAGTATAGTAAATATTGCTTTGTCTATTTTGACACGTGCTTGTATCACAGGAATCAATCCTAATCAATCATGGTAAAAGATTCTTTTCATGTGTTCTTCAGTTGCATTTGCAATATTGTATTGAGGAAATTTGCATAGATATTGTTTTATAATTTTCTTTCCTCATAATGCCTTTGGCTTTGTTACCAATGAGCGCCTCCTAAAATGAAATTTGAATGTCCCCCTCCTTTTCCAGAATTTTTGAAGGAGTTTGAGTACTGGGCAGAGTGACATTCTAGTCTTGCCAATGTCCCCAACATTTTCTGTGGGATGACAGGAATGAGACCTTTGTAAAGGCCCTGGGATGATGGGGAACCTTAAGGTTTATCTCCAACCTTTGTTTTCCTACTGTAGAAACCATGACTCCAGTGCAATTCTCTGCCAAACTAGGGAGGGGCGGCATCAAGAACAAGGCCCTTTATCCATCCTTAGTCATATATGTTCTCACACTGTGGTCTATGTGGGTGACTCAACCTTGCTGCCAATTTCAGGAATATTCATATTGTCGCTTTTGCCTCTGGATCACTGCTAGCTAGATTTCTGTGAGGTGGAGGTGGGGTATACAGTGAGAACCTCAAATTCCTCCATCACGTTCACACAATTCCTTCATTTATTAAGGAAAACACTGATGCAACAAACTTAAATATCCCTACTTACTTTGCACACACTCTCCCGTTGTAGAAAAAAAAAACCCTACTATTCTCAAAATAGATACCACATTAAAATAAAAATAAAACAAACCTCACATTCCCTGTCCCCGATGCCTGGGTCCTTAGGTCTCTCCGTTTCTGATGGAAATCCAATCTCAGGTGATTCTTTTCTGAAATCTTAAGTTTCTCCATCAAAATTCCTTTTCATGCTTTATTTTCCTAGAAGTTAAAACTTTAATTTGTTTCTGTGAGTGTGTCTAGTTTTCTCCAGCAACAACCTAGAATTCAATGGCTAATTCTTGGATATGTACTGAGAACACACTATACTGAAAAAAACCATTAAGTTATCAAGGTCGTGAATCCAGTAAGAATTTTCTTTGTCAAGTTTAGATATAGTCTCCCACTGGTCTTTCTTTTGCCATTATAGTTGTCAGAACTGCTTTTCTTAAGTATCAACTTGGACTGTAGTAACAAAACTTCCATAGCTTAGAGGGCTCCAAATACAGTTTCAGAGGCTGGACGTTTGAGATCAGGGTGCCAGTTTGGGTGGTTTCTGTGAGGGTCTCTTCCTGGTGATGGACAGAGAGACAGAGACCCAACCCTCTGGTTTCTCTTCCCATAAAGCCATTAATGCTATCCAAAGGATTCAGCCTCATGGCTTCATCCAAACCTAATAATCTGGCAACAGCACCATCTTCAACAAATGAATTATGCGAGTGCCCAGGTCAGTCTGTAACATTCTCTGTTGAAAATACTAGATTTTCATGCAACTTTTCTACATAGATCTTTGGTCATGAAAAATTCATTTCCCTTGAGTACTGGGAAGTGTACTTATTTTACAAGTGTTTTAGCTCAAGTGCTTCTTGTGGCTGAGTGCTTCGTTTATTTTAGGCTAAAGCTTTGGACAAGACAGAGGCCTGGGGCTGAGGAGCTGCTAAGAGGTGGGGGTGTGGCCAGGCCCTGAGAGCTTGTCCTCTTTACTATCAGAGGCAACAAAGTGCTTCTCTGTCTTCCCGGGAGAAGATTTTGACATGCACTTTTGAGGAGAAACAAAGTAAAATAAAACTCCTCATTTTATTGCTAAATATTTATAAACTCCTCGCCAGTCATCTGAAGCCTTATTTGTTTCTTGCTGATTCGGTGCCATTGATCAATTTTGAAGATGTGAAGTCTTTCCAAACGCTTACAGAACATGAACCTTTGTGGCTGTTTAGATGGCACTCTTTGAGTGCCTAATGTGTCAGACATTCTTCAGTGGTGTGACAGACAGGACTTTGAAATGGAATCAAGAATAAACTCAGACTCAGTGTTGTAAAGCTCCAGTAACATTGATAATTTGACTTTCAGCTTTAGATAAAAATTCAGATTCCCCAAGTCCCAGAGCCCAGTGAGATGGAATTTACATGTATGCATGCATGCAAGAGTGGGTAGTGAAACTACATGTGAACTACCAAACAAAAAAGGAGGTTTTACAAACATCTTAATGTCCATGTTTTGACTGCGTGACCAATTCACTGAGAGTGCTAGCATGTGAATTTCATTTACATTACATGACTTCAAGGAAAATTCCCAATACACTTGAGCCTTTAGACACAGGACATTAAGGTTATGTGCAAAGGAGTCTCTCCCACCAGGCACTCTTACTCCAGAAAGCCTTGCTTTCAGAAGGTCTATATAACATTAATTAATATTAACAAGAATTATTTCTGAATATGGAGAGAAACAGCCTTCTTCACATATACCTCCCGGTTTGTTGTGGTTTTGCCTTTCCTCTTGAGTGAGTTATTGCAAAGCACAGTGCTCATTAGCGGCACAATAAAAATGTGCTGTTAGTAAATAAAAATAACTCTTTGTAGTCCCATCGTGATTTTGATCAGTAGAACTCATAGCTTTCACGGCTCATTAATTTTTGAAATACCTCGGCAAAATATAAAGGTGTCAAGAATGACTACTCTCATTTTGTGAACAGAGAAACTGAGGTATTTTTAAGAAACTATGCCAGGGTCACTCAGGGTTTGGCAGAATCAGGGTTATGACACATTAACCAGATAATTAGAGCAAAGATAAGCTGTGCTCAGCAGAAACCAATAGCTTCTGAGATGCTGGCGAGGAGCTGTAAGCAGCATCACTTGGAAGTAAATGGTCTTCATTTAGCTCACATTCTGAATTATTTGTTCTGTTTCATGTTGGAGAGCTATCTTCAACTCCCCATGAAGACTGTTTAAAAATGAGGGAGGTGATCCCATCTCTAGAGTGCTTGCCCTATAAAACATGAGGAACTGAGCATGGGTTCTCAGGATGCACTACAAAACAAACAAACAAACAAACATACAAAGGATGGACTGAGCAGCGTGCATGTGTAACCTCAGTTCTGGGAGGCAGAGATAGGCAGACCTCTGGTGATTATTGATTAGACAGTCTACCCACATCAGTGAACACCATGGTCAATGAGAGATCTAGTCTCAAAAACTATGGGGAGAGCAATGGAGGAAGAAGACTTTGAAACGGACCTAGGGCATCCACCTGCGTGCATATATGCACACATTCTCACAGGGACACATGTATCTATCACCCCCCACACACACACAAATACACACAACCCAAAATTTTAAAAAAGATACAATAAATAATATATACAATATTCTACAATAATATATTATATAATATATACAATTATAATATAATATATAGGTATATATTATACAATATATAAATATATGATTATAATATATACATAATATTACACATATATTATAATATACATTATATATGCACAATATATACATAATTATATATACATTATATATTTTACATTATATATGCAATATATACATAATATATAATACATATACATGTATGTATACATATATTACATATATACATATAATATACATATACATACAAATACATATAGTATATACAACATATAATATACATTATAATATATACATTATACATACATATGTACATATATACATATATACACATATACATTACATATATGTGTATATATATACACACATATATATGTGTGTGTGTGTGTGTGTGTATATATAGTTACCTAGATGTAAACACTCCATTACCCACTAATTTTGAAGGACATCATGATATGCATATATCAACTCTAGTTTCCATATGAATGGAGGTTAAAAACAAAAACTTAATTTTTTTCAAAGGCCAACTTATTTCTAATTAAGTGATATATAGGAAACAGTAAATCATGAATTGTTGATTCAAAGTAGCTAAGTATGAGGACTTGGCATGCTCTCATGCAAAGAAATGATGAATGTTTGGGGTGATGGACATTTTATGGACCTGAGGTGACCATGACACAATGTAAGTAAATGCAGATTCAGAGCACCATGCGCCACCAACAATACATTGACTCAAAACTTTGAAGGAGACAGCAAATCACATCTGTCTGCCAAATGAGTCTCCAAAGAAGCAACTCATGAATTATTAGCATAAAGTTTTCCTTCACATAATTACTTTACATGACTTTTCTGTGTTATGAGCACTTAAAATTTCAAAGGCTTATGCCTTGGGGGGGGGTTCCTGTAAAGGGGAATGGTCTACAAGAACAGAGATTACATAGTTTGTGTGAATGCAGGCAAGGGTGCACACACACACACACACACACACACACACATACACAGCTCTCATATACATGCATACATCACACACACACACATATACACATCTACACATACATAGAGATACATACCCCACACATATACATTCCCTACAGAATGCACACATATGCCACACTCACACACCACACATACATAACACACACACACACACACACACACACGCATACCCCACATACCTATAGACACACAAACAAGGAAACTAGCATTTTATATCTGTGTTTCTCCTTCCCAGTTCTTAATGTATAACTGTTTTCTTCATAGCAGCTCTTCAAGACTGACTCTCTTGTTTTTGGCTGGCTGTTTATCTCCTTCATACTGTCTATTTTGTTTCCTAGTACATCATGCTTCTCATATCATTATCTCTGGGACTCCTCAGATGAAATCCAACATTGCTGCTCTTTTCAAATATGGCCTATCACCCTCTCTTGGGACACCTGAGGTGCTAATTAAAGTGTATACTCCTGAGTACAAATACAGACAACATCTCATAATCACCGCGATGAGAACCTTAAAGTGTATGATTTAATGCCAACCCTCTAGGAAATTCATGTACACATTAAACTCAAGACCTTTTCCTGTCTCATAATCATAGCTTATACTCTGCAGCCCTTACTGAGCCCCAGATTTTAAGTACCTCACTAATAATAACTTTTCCAGTGTTCACAGAAACCTTTGACATGTTAAGGCATGATCATGTAAAAATCTCACCATGGCCATATATCACAACTGGGCATTTTCTAATCCAAAAGCAGCTAGCTTTAATCCTAATTCCAAACCTCAGAAGCAATTCAGATGTTCCTCAAAAGGTGGATGGATATACCCCGGTACATTCAGACAATGGAACATTCTTTAGCACTAAAAAGAAATGAAGTTCTCAAAGCCACTTGATCCCATGAAGACTCCAGAATGCTTCTTATTAAGTGAGAAATAGATATAAATCAGGAAAAGCTACGTTGTTGTGATTCCAACTATTTGGCCTTCTAGAAAACAGTATCGATGGGGATGGTGGAAAGATGCTGTCAGTGTTTGAGGTCAGGGAGCAGGGAATAAGGGAGCAGAGAGGACTGTTTAAGGCTATGAAATTACACTGTGTGGCATTCATTCTATGGTCAGATACATTGGTCCAAATCTGCAGACTATACACCACCCAGAGTAAACTTCATGTACACAGTGGCCTTGGCGTGATGCCGATGTGTCTGTGTGAGGTCATCACTTCTTACTAATGTGTGACACTGCTTGCAGGTGTTGACAGTGGAGGAGGCTGAGCGTATGACCCCTGGGAGAGGACCAGTGTGGACTATGTGGGGATGCTTTTTAGGGACCTTAATTTTCTGCTCAGTTTCTCTGTCAACCTGAAGTTGCAATAAAACCAGTCACCGTGTAGCTGGGCATGGTGACTAATCTCAACACCTGGGAGGCAGAGAAAGAAAGTCAACAGTTCAAGGACATTTTTGGCTGTATAGTGAGTTCAAGGCCAGCCTGGAGTACAGAAGACCCCACCTGAAAACAAAGCTCCTCTGAAAAATGAAAAGAAACAAACAAAACCAAATAACCCAAACAGTAAGTTTGTTTTGAAAAAAAAAAAAGCCAGTGCCAATTTTTATAGAGTGATAATGATTTTTGTATCAATGAAGAAAATGTCCTTTTGGGAGGTGAACACTGAGCTAATTAAGAGTGGCATATCAAATCTATGGGTTAAGCTTTTCAGCCTTGCATCTCTATGTATGCATGTAAATTATAAATATAAATGTATATGAGTATTTATATAGCAATAGCTTGCCATTATTAAATTTAGACAATAGCAATATAGTAATGTCATTATGTAATTTTTTTCTTCTTTTATATATTATCTGGAATTTATTCTTTTTGTTGGTGTTCCTGAGCTGGTGAGACTCTTGCCATTTCATCTTGCCTCAGGCTCCCTGATGCTGAGACCCCAGTCCTGCACCATCATGGTCTGTCAGCTTAGACCACTAGCACAGGGACTTCCCACACGAGTGTGAAATGAAACAGTCCAGGGTGGGGGAGGGGAAGTGGTCTGGGTGCCCATAGTTTTAAAAGAAGCACCAACATGCATTAAGAGCTGAAAATCACTCTTGTAACTGCTCCATCCCCAGCTTCTGTATATGTATGTGTATGTATATGAAGTATATGTATATGTATGTACATATGTAGTATATGTATATGTATACATATACGTATATGTAGTAATGTGTATGTATGTATATATGTATATGATGTATATGATTGATGTATATGTATATGTATATGGTGCCCAGGAGATGGCTCCGTATAAAGAAGCTTGCCTCTGAGCCCAATAACTTGAATCTGATTTCCAGAACCCATATAGCATAAGGAGAGAACCCATCCCTTCAAAATATCTTCTGGCCTCTATACACATACTATGACATTTGTGTTCCCCCGTCCCCTCCCCCCTTCGTGCAGAGGTGATATAATGTATGCATTTTATTGTTGCCTGTAAGTGCAGGAATATAACTATTAGCCATTTTCTAAACATAGAGAAAGTGATTCCATAGTGGTGTTGTCTTCCAGAGCCCAAAGACTCCGAGTCCCTCCCTACTATCCCCAACCTGGCTGGTAAAACTGCTCACTAGCTAGCTAGACCAGAGATCAAATATATTAAATTTGAGTTTCGGTGTATTGAGCACGAAGCCTGTGTCCAGCATCTGGTTAGCACTTTTCAAGTTTCTTCTCGCTTTTATGAACACACACAAGGTAGGCATGCTGTGCCTGTGTTTCAGATGAAGGAACAGAAGCTGAGATGTTTCACTGTCGGCTCATCTCTAGGGGGTTGTGCACGGGTGCTTACCTTCTATCCTCTGTGGCTTCCTTCGCTGCTCAGTGCTTTCCAATAGCACCGTTAAAATGCAAGTCTCATAATTGAACGAATAGACTAAAAAATATTTAAACAACACTCCATTCAAATTATTTTTTAAAAAAGCAATTTTCTACTGTAGCTTTAGAAACCGACAGATCTATTTTAGCCCGCGTAATTTCTGATTAACTAATTTAATCTCTCAGAAATTACATAAGCAAACCTGGAACAAGCCACCATCAATTTCTTGCCTTTGGATGTAACATAATATTTTCAAAAATGAACCAAATAGAGTAATTAGCCCCCAGGCAGAGCAAATGGCTCTAATAGAAATCTCCTAGAACACTTTAACACTTTTTTCTTTTCTTTTCTTTCTTTCTTTTTTTTTTTTTTTTTGGTGGGAAGACCATACAGGAAAATGAAGCTATGGCAGACCAAGGGTTAAAGCCTTGTTTGTGCCCTATTAAGCAAAGCCTTGGTAAGCTAATGCCTAACCTAATGCCTTATAGGAGGAGCTAAGAAAGAGGAGAGAGAAGCAGCAGGAAACCTGCTTCTGTTGAACCAAATAGGCCTCCGCAGAGGTCAGCTACTCCACTGACTACTGTGCTGTCTGTTGAGGGAGATTGTACTTTGAAGTACTGTGGTGAATTCAGCTCTGGTTTCTTTGAATTCCACTTTTTTTTTAAGCTGGATAAAATCACAAACAAATATCCAAACAATAATGGGTAGAGATCCTCATATTTTGAACAGGAGGCGTGGTAATCCATGGGCTGAAGACACTGTGTGCAATGGGGAAGAAAGATGAATTTAGGATCTAAAAGTTGTAACCAGCTTCAGATTAAAGGGGAGCACTAGCAAGCAAACTGGACCTTGGTCAGAACATTCTCACAGAAGGCTGTATTGGCTGCCCGCAAAAAGGTTCTCTCTAATGGCCTACTAAAATATAGTAGTTTTAAAAGATAGCAGGCAACCCTCCAGTTCATGACACAGCCAGTGGGATTGGTGACAATTTTCTTTTTGAGTTCATTATACTTTTTGCAGGTACCACCAATGAACTTTTAAAGCATTGGAACACCTGTACTGCCCTGGCTGGCCAAGGCCTGTGGGCTTTGATTGGTTTGAAATGAGAGCAAGAATCTACGTTTCAAATAAACTGTCCTTCTAGGATGATTTGGATGCAAATTGTCCCCAGCTGGTGCTCTGAGGAACTGTTTAATTCCTGTTGAGAAGGAGCTTCAATGTTTTCTCTTTCAGAGTCACCAGAAAGCAGACTCCTGGGTTACAAAAACCTCCACCAAACACCTGTTTGAAGTTTAATCAGCTAAATATTAGGATATTAAATATTGGGACATTAATCTAACTATGGTGTCAATGGGTGGGACCTTAGGGAAAGAATTCAGGTTAAAGGGGACCATAAGGGTGTGGCCTAATTCAAAGGGACACAACTTTATTTTGTGTGTGTGTGTGTGTGTGTGTGTGTGAGATCATGCACATGTGGGTGCTCACACCCATGCTTGCTGTGTGGAGGCTAGCAGTGATATCAGGTGTCTTACTCTATGAAACTTCACCTTAGTGTTTGAGACAGGGTCTCTCATTAAACTTGGAGCACAACACTTTGTCTAGATTACCTAGCTAGCAAGATTTGGGACTCCCTCTCCTGATAGTCTCCGTCTTGCCAGTGTTGGGATTACAAATGTGAGCTGCCATTTTTTTTTTTACGTGGGTGTTGGGATCTGCCGTTAGGTCCTTAAGCTTGTAGAGCAAGCTCTTGAAGCAATGATGTTCTGGGCTGCAGGGACTCTGCATCACCACCACAAAGAAGCAGCTCACCAGATGCAGCTCCCTAACCTTGAACTTCCAAAACTTCGGAATCGCAAACCAGATACACCTTTGTTTTTCATAAATCATTCAGTCTGAGGTGTTCAGTTAGAGTGATGGTAAACAGTATAACACAGACCCGTATACAGAGAATAGAAGGTCTCTGTTTCAGTGATTCTCTCTCTAGGATGGTACCTTGCTGACGATACACGTGGCACAGTCATCTTATATAAGATGGTGTGTTAGTCTGATCAGCTAGCTGTGTGCATGAAAAGACCCTTTGGAAGAGGTAGGTGGTGCCTGGCAGATGGCCTTGTAGGAAGCCAACCTAACTTATACCGTGATTAAGAATCACAGGATGAGAATCATCTCCTAGATTAGGAAACACAACTCTGCATTTGTCTGTGATGTCATTGTCAGAGAGAGTTCACTACATGGGAAGACCTGTGCACTCCTAATGTGGATGTACCATCCTCTGGACTAGGGGTGGGGTGAAATAAATGGACAAAAAAGGGATCATGGGAAATTTCTCTAGGCTACCTGGTTGTCATGGTGCCACATCTTTCCATGGTAGAGTGAAACAATGAACCAAAATGAAAGTCCAACTAACATATTATATAAAACACTACATAATTTACATATGATTTCGATTCAAGGTGCTCATTACATTGTTAAACATGCATAGAGCAAAAGCAAAACAAAGAATCTTGAAAGAAAAATCAGAGCCCTTGATCCTAAAATGAATCTGTCTTCCCTTGTTCTGCATCATCATTCCCCCTACTGTTGAGGTTACCCCTTTCCTGCATTCACCTTTTTTGTCCAGTTATTCATTCTGTCCCTTCTTGTTTATACAATTCTTAGGTTCAAAATGCCCCCCCCCCATGATAGTGCTAATGGCAGAAGTGTTAGTGGGTAAGCAGAAACCTAAATTCAGCATTCCTTAGGAATCTCTAAAGGCCAGTTTCTGTTTACCCAGAACCTCCATTAATCTGCCCCAAAGACCTACAATACCGGTATCTAGCTCTCTTAATCAAATAGCCTGCATCAGTTGGACGCCCTCAGCCTGTTGGCTGGGCTATAAAATAGGCCTGCTACTCTGCCATTTTGCTTCTCTCTGCCTCCTTCCCCTGAGAGATTGACTTGGCAGTTTGATTCCCCATAAACCTCTCTTTCTAGCCACAGAGTGGTCTAGTTTGATAGTTTCCCTTGGCTTTAATCTATTAGTCATTCTTTTGTGTTTTATTAATTTCCACACTTATTTTAATTATTGCCTTTTTTTGTGACACTCCATAGCTATGGATTGGTCTCCTCACCTCAAATTCAGTAGGGGTGTTGATACTGGTGGTTCTACATATGTATTCTTGGAGTTGACAGCAAAGTTTACACTCAGATGATCAGACTCTGGGAAGAGCAGGTCAGCCTTCACAAGCTCATTCATCATTGCGGCAGAGAACTTAATAGGCTTTTAGGAGATGGACATCAAAACTTCCCACCTACACAAAAGAAGGTAGAGGCTGACCTTTCCAGTCAGCTTCTTGCCCCTGGGATACAAAAGGAGAGGAAGGAGGAAGTTTGGGAAGCTGTCTGGAGGAGTGACTTTGCAATAAGCTGAGTACACGCTTGCTTAGTATGCATGAGGCCGTGGGGCACGTCCCTGCTGCTAGATTTCATCACTTTCCCTGTCCTTATTTCAGGATCAATTTTCTCATGTCCCTTTTAATATCAAGGTAGAAGCATATGTCACAACTTTACCTCCTCTCATCTCCAGTGTGGATGCCAAAAGCTGTCAATTCCAATCATTTCCATGTTCCACGTTACTAACTCAAGACATATTTTGTCTTAATTATCAATTAGGTCAATATACTTTAATTTTCCCCTTTGGACCACAAATTAAGTCCTATATGTTTTTCTTCAGAGAGAGAGAGAGAGAGAGAGAGAGAGAGAGAGAGAGACTCTTTAACTATGTCTATATTTTAGTTTCTTTCTCCAGTGAAGTAAAATCTTTTCTGTATTTTGCCACCTAATCATATGTGCATGTGCTTCTGAGCATGGTCACTGTGAAGTGTCCGTCTTGCCTCTGAGATAAACCCCCCACCCCACCGCCTTTTGGCTCAATTTGATCTGGTATTAACCATCCCTGATTCCTACTACTTAGCGGCTGCACAGTTTATATCATTTTGAGTATTTTATTGACAAATATTATTTTGCTGAAAGTATGTTTCTTATTAGTTTATGGTTCAGCTTGAATTGTTTATTTAATATGATATCTCGGGCCACACTCTATAGACCATTTACATCTAGTTATTTCATGTCTTTAAATTTTTCAAACATTTTAATTTATTAATTGGGGAGCGGGGGCTGGCAGCGATGACTAAAGCTGACCATATAGCTCGTCGGCCTTTGGAACTGGCTGGTGGGAGGAGTTAGGAAATCTCTGGAGATAGGGCTTTGAGAAGCCTCGATAGCAGTAAGCAGTGCTTAGTCAGTGACAGTGATGTGAAGGTGAGAAGAACAGAATGTTGAAATGAGTGGGAACAAGAGATATTATGCTCACAAGGCTTCAGATGGGAGTAAGGGCTTCCTTGATCACTGTACCAGAGGCATTCCCAATTGTTAAGGAAAAGAAGGTGTCTACATTCTGCCCTTGTCCTGAGTCATTGTGGGAGAATAAATTTAAAGTGATGGGCTAATTAACCCAGTGAAGGAAATTTAAAGGCACCTTAAATTCAGATTGTGGCATGGTTATTGCTGCTTGTTTTTAATAACTGTAAAATAAAAAAAGGAAAAAAATGAGCAAAAATCTGAGTTGAAAGTCTTTAAAAGGTTTATAGTTTTCCCAGGGGTGGGGGGGCATGTTTAAAGTTGCAGCCAAGGGGGGTGAATTTCTTTGTTGTTGTTGTTATTATTATTATTCCTGAAGATAGGAACTTCATTAAAAAGAAGTCAAATGCTTTTCACTGTGACAATAGAACATAAGAGGAATCGACAGGACCTTGCCCATTTTAGGGTTCATAGCTTTTACCCCATTGGAAAGACTTTGCTTTGAAGAGAGAGGTCTCAGGCTCCCTTCTGGAACAGGACTTCCTAAGAAAGGATCTCCCATATTCAGTCACCCAGATACTCAGAATCTACTAAAACAATGGTAAAGAAGAACATAGCAACGGTTCAAGTTCCCGCAAACCTCCATATTTGTCCACATGATTCTGGTTTTGCAGGTATATACAAATCAAGTATTATGAGGTCAAATGAAAGTCTGGGAAGTCGGGAAGTACAGAGCATAGTGTCCTAGCTAGTATTATGTCAATTTGATACAAACCAGAGTCATGTGAAAAAAAGAAACCTTAACTGGGAAAATGTCTCTGTAAGATCCAGCTGTAGGGGCTGTAGGGGATATTAAGAAGTGACTGATCTGGGAGGGTCCAGCCCATTCTGAATGGTGCCATTTCTGGTCTGGTTGAGCTAGATGCTATAAGAAAGCAGACTGGAGTCTTCCCTTCCGGACGCCAGCCATCTGCAGCAGGGAACCAGGCAGCTCCAAAGCCTTCTGTGCTTAGTCCGCCAGGAGAGAGTGATCTCCCAGCAGTGATTTCACTTCTGAGCACAGAGGTGAGATCCCCACCTTCTCTCTGGAGGGGTACAGCTAGAAGTGCACAAGGCATATGACCATTGGAGCTGCTGGGACAGGAGTCTTCACTTCTAGCCGCCATTTACAGCAGGGAACCAGACAGCTCCACAGCCTTCTGTGCACAGACCCTGCCAGAAGAGAGTTGGTCTCCCAGGAGTACAGACACAGGATTACAGGTCCATAGGAGGGGCAAGCTCCAGCCAGAGACAAAAAGACCAACTAACACCAGAGATAACCAGATGGCAAAAGGCAAGCACAAGAACCCTACCAACAGAAACCAAGGCTACTTGGCAACATCAGAGCCCAGTTCTCCCACCACAGCAAGTCCCGGATGCCCCAGCACACCAGAAAAGCAAGAGTTGGATTTAAAGTCTCTTCTCAAGATGCTGTTAGAGGACATCAAGAAGGACATAAATAACTCCCTTAAAGAAATACAGGAGAACATGGGTCAAATGGTAAAGGCCCTTAAAGAGGAAACACAAAAATCCCTGAAAGAAATACAGGAGAGCATGGGTGAACAGGTAGAGGCCCTTAAAGAGGAAACACAAAAATCCCTTAAAGAATTACTGGAGAACACAAACAAACAAGTGAAGGAACTGAACAAAACCATCCAGGATCTAAAAATGGAAGTAGAAACAATAAAGAAATCACAAAGTGAGACATCTCTGGAGATAGAAAATCTTGGAAAGAATTCAGGAGTCATAGATGCAAGCATCAACAATATAATACAAGAGATAGAAGAAAGAATCTCAGGGGCTGAAGATACCATAGAAAACATTGACTCAACAGTTAAAGAAAATGCAAAATGCAAAAAGCTCCTGAGCCAAAACATCCAGGAAATCCAGGACACAATGAGAAGACCAAACCTAAGGATTATAGGTATAGAAGAGAGTGAAAATTTACAACTTAAAAGGCCAGTAAATATCTTCAACAAAATTATAGAAGAAAACTTCCCTAACCTAAAGAAAGAGATGTCCATGAACATACAAGAAGCCTACAGAACTCCAAACAGACTGGACCAGACCAGAAAGTCCTCCTGGCACATAATAATCAAAGCACCAAATGCACTAAACAAAGAAAGAATATTAAAAGCAGTAAGAGAAAAAGGTCAAGTAACCTATAAAGGCAGGCCTATCAGAATTATACCAGACTTCTCACCTGAGATGATGAAAGCCAGAAGATCCTGGGCAGATCTCATACAGACCCTAAGAGAATACAAATGCCAGCCCAAACTGCTATACCCAGCAAAACTCTCAACTACCATAGATGGAGAAACCAAGATATTCCGTGATAAAACCAAATTTACACAGTATCGTTCCACAAATCCAGCCCTACAAAGGATAATAGATGGAAAACGCCAACATGAGGAGGGAAACTACACCCTAGAAAAAGCAAGAAAGTAACCTTTTTCCAACAAACCCAAAAGAAAGTAACCACACAAACATAAAAAGAACATCAAAAATAACAGGAAGCCACAATAACTATTCCTTAATATCTTATAATGTCAATATACTCAATTCCCCAACAAAAAACATAGTCTAACAGAGATGTTTTTCATGTGGATCTTCAATTTTATCAGAAAATGTTTGTGACTCCTCTTTCAATTCAGTAATGCTTTTTGTGTCTCCCATTTTGACTGTATTATTTTACATTTTTTTTCTGTGTATTTCTTCGATTTTGTCTGAGGTGTTTTTCATGTAGATCTTTGGTTTCGTGGGGTGTGGGGGGGTGTTTGTAGTTCCACTTTCAATCAATTTAGGAATGTTTTTGTGCCTACCATTTTGTCAGTATAATTGTCCATGATAATCTTCAGTTTTAACGTTTCTCTGTATTTTTCTTCAATTTTGTCAGAAGTATTTTCCATGTGGATCTTCAGTTTTATCAGACAATGTCTATAATTTTACTTTCAATCAACTTAGGAACATTTTTTTTTTCACAGCTTCATGAAATGACCTCTCCAGGTCTCCACGCACGCACCCCTCTGCCACGTGTCTGGCCTCAGTGGCTCTCCTTAACCTCAGAGGAATATTCCACAACCCCTCTATTCCTATATCCCTCATGACTATAAAGCCAGAATTGTGTGATTGATGCTACTAAATTTATCTGCTTGCTTAGGATAGAACCTGAAGCCCTCCTTAAATTACATTTTCATAAGATTTTATTTGTTGCTTTCCTTTCTTGTAAAAACTTTCCTTCAATTCCTTAGGTATTTTCTTTACACAAGTTGGAAGCTAAGCAGGGCGGGGTCTTGTCCTAAGGGCACCAGAGGAGTAGAAGGCAGGAAATCATCAAACTCAGGGCTGAAATCAATCAAGTAGAAACAAATAAAACCATAAAAAGAATCAACAAAACGAGGAGTTCGTTCTTTGAGAAAATCAACAAGATAGATAAGCCCTTAGCCAGACTAACCAGAGGGCACAGAGATAGTATCCAAATTAATAAAATCAGAAACGAAAAGGGAGAGATAACAACAGAAACTGAGGAAATTCAAAAAATCATCAGATCCTACTACAAAAACCTGTATTCAACACAACTAGAAAATCTTGAGGAAATGGACAATTTCCTTGACAGATACCAAGTACCAAAATTAAATCAGGATCAAATAGACCATCTAAACCGTCCTATAACCCCTGAAGAAATAGAAGTTGTCATTGGAAGTCTTCCAACCAAAAAAAGCACAGGTCCAGATGGTTTTAGTGCAGAATTCTATCAGACCTTCAAAGAAGACCTAACACCAATACTCTTCAAATTGTTCCACAAAATAGAAACAGAAGGAACACTACCCAACTCGTTCTATGAAGCCACAATTACACTAATACCAAAAGCACACAAAGATCCGACAAAGAAAGAGAATCTCAGGCCAATCTCTCTTATGAATATCGATGCAAAAATACTCAATAAAATTCTTGCCAACCAAATCCAAGAACACATCAAAACGATCATTCACCACGATCAAGTAGGCTTCATCCCAGGGATGCAGGGATGGTTCAATATAAGGAAATCCATCAATGTAATCCACTATATAAACAATCTCAAAGAAAAAAACCACATGGTCATCTCATTAGATGCTGAGAAAGCATTTGACAAAATTCAGCATCCTTTCATGCTAAAGGTCTTGGAAAGATCAGGAATTCAAGGCCCATATCTAAACATAGTAAAAGCAATTTACAGCAAACCGGTAGCCAGCATCAATCTAAATGGAGAGAAACTTGAAGCAATCCCACTAAAATCAGGCACTAGACAAGGCTGCCCTCTCTCTCCATATCTTTTCAATATAGTACTTGAAGTTCTAGCTAGAGCAATTAGACAACAAAAAGAGGTCAAAGGGATACAAATTGGAAAGGAAGAAGTCAAACTATCACTATTTGCAGACGATATGATAGTATACTTAAGCGACCCAAAGAACTCCACCAGAGAACTCCTACAGCTGATAAACGACTTCAGCAAAGTGGCCGGATATAAAATCAACTCAATCAAGTTAGGAACATTTTTATACCTTCCATTTTATCTGTATAATTTTCCATATAATAGTCAGTTTTAACATGTTTCTCTACATCTTTCTTGAATTTTTTCAGGAATATTTTCCTTGTAGACCTTCAATTTTATCAGAAAGTGTTTATAATTCCACTTTCAAAAAACATAGGAATATTTTTATGCCTAATATTTTATCTGTATAATTTTTCCATGAAATACTCAATCTTAATGCATTTTTTATATATTTCTTCAAATTTATCATAGATATTTTCCAGATAAATCTTCAATTTTACCAGAAAATGTTTATAATTTCACTTTCAATCAACTTAGAAATATTTTTATGGCTACCATTTTATCTGTATAATTTTCCATGATAATCTTCAATTTTAATGTTTTTCCATATATTTTTTCCAATTTTATCAGAAATATTTTCCATGTAAATCTTCAATTTTTTCAGAAAATGTTTATAATTCTAATTTCAATCAACTTAGGAATATTTTAATTCCTACCAATTTATCTGTATAAATTTCTTCAACTTATCAGAGATATTTTTCCATGTAAATCTTCAATTTTATCAGAATATGTTTTTACTTCTACTTTCAATCAATTTAGGAATATTTTTAAGCATACCATCTTATCTGTATAATTTTTCATAAAATAGTCAGTTTTAACGTGTTTTTCTATATATTTGAGTTTTATCAGAAATATTTTCCTTGTAGACTTTCAATTTTATCAGAAAATGTTTATAATTCCACTTTCAATCAACTTAGGAATATTTTTATGCCTACCATTTTATCTGTATAATTTTTCCATGAAAAAGTCAACCTTAACATGTTTTTCTATATATTTCTTCAATTTTATCAGAGATATTTTCCCTGTATATTTACACAATGGAATACTACTCACCAATTAAAAACAATGAATTCATGAAATTCTTAGGTAAATGGGGAACAAGGGGAGGGAAGAGGGCTTATGGGACTTTTGGGGAGGGGAGAACTGGGAAAGGGGAAATCATTTGGAATGTAAATAAAGAATGTAGAAAATAAAATAAAAAAATTTAAAAAAAAGCAGACTGAGCAAGCCATGATGAGCAACCCAGTAAGCAGCACCCCTCCATGGTCTCTGCATCAATTTCTGCCTCCCGGTTATTGCCCTGTTTGAGGTCCTGTGCTGACTTTCATCTGATGAACAACGATTCAAGAGCATAAGTTAAATAAATCCTTTTATTCCACAACTTGCTTTGGTCATAGTGTTTCATTACAGCAATAGTAACTAACCCTAGGTAAGACACAGAGTATGATTTCCTGAAGGTAGTTCCTGTTATAGAAGCAAGCCCAAGACTACACTCTTCAAAACAAAGTCTTTCCAGTGGGGTAAAACCTTCAGGCATGCACGAAGCTCTGATGGGAAGCTTACATTTCAGTAGAAATCCCAGGAAGTTAGATGTGCCAGGCATATGGAGGTGTTTGCCTTTCAGAGTTTCAGTATTTCTTTGGTGCAGTTTTTCCTGTTATTTGTTTATTCCTGTCTCTTGGAATTGAAATGTTCATACTGTTTTCATATATTGGAAATTTATAAGGTGTTTTTTGATTTTATAAGACCTTACAGCTGACAGTTTGTTCTGAGTCATAAAAAGAACTTTGAATTAGGACTTCTTAACCTGACTATAACTGTTAAAACTTTGAACATTTTAAATACTCTTATTAAATTTATTTATTTACTTATTTGTGGGGTGTGTGTGTGTGTGTGTGTGTGTGTGTGTGTAAGTGTGTGTACATGCCACAGTGCATATATGGAAGTCAAAGAACAACTTGGTGGAGTCAAGTATCTGCTTCAACCATGTGGGTTCTAGGGATTGAACTCAGGTCCACAGACCTGGTGGTAAACACCTTTTTCTGTTGATCTATTTACCTTACCACCCCGAGGCTTTAGAAACTCCTGAGGATGAAGTCAGTACCATGTTTATAGTTATAAAATAGCTATAATCCTCTGGGGACAGAGATGGGATGTTGTAGTTTTGAGTGTTAAATGTCTTATAGGCTCACATATTAGATTTGTCCCTGGATGGTGGCGCTATTTAGAGGAATGTGAGGGTATGGGGAAAGACTTAGGTTACTGGATAGGTGCCTTTGCAGGTTTATTTGGTCTAGGTGGTCCCTTCCCCTCATTCTGTTTTCTGACTACAGTGGAATAAGCTGTTCTACCCCAATCATGATGTGTTTGAACCTTTAGAACTATGAATATGTCTCTAATCTGTTTAGGTACTGGGTCCTGTTTAGGTACTGTTCAGGTACTGGGTCCCATCATTGAGAAGTTCTTACTAACACATCCTTGAAGCTAGCATCTTGAACACTGCCATCAAATTGTAACATTTCTTCATCAAATCAACCATTCAACCCCCATCATTCACCTGACATGCCTAACCCTCATTTCTTTTCCCCAGCACCTCTCTCTGCACTTTTTTGCCCACCTCTCTGTGGTATAATCAGTCTACCCACTTGCTGCTGCAGTCTGTCTCTCTAAAGGATGCTCTTGATTTTTTTTTATCTATCAGCTGTCTATCATTTGTCTATCTATCATTTGTCTATCATCTCTCTGTCTATCTATCTATCTATCTATCTATCTATCTATCTATCTATCTATCTATCTATCTATCTATCTATCTGCCTGCCTGCCTGCCTGCCTGCCTGCCTGCCTGCCTGCCTGCCTGCCTGCCTGCCTGCCTGCCTGCCTGCCTGCCTGCCTGTCTGTCTGTCTGTCTGTCTGTCTATCATCTATTTATCTATCATTTATCCATCCATCATCTCTCTATCTATGAAACACTCTGAGTAATTGCTGGCTTTATGATTTGTGTTGAATTTTTAAAGATTACAGTTATATTTTTTTGTGTGTATGTGCAGTAATTACCACAGGATATAGGCAGATATTGGAAAAAAATATGTAAGTCAGACAGCTCCTGGGAACTGGTTTTCTTCTTCCACCATATGGGTTTTGGGGATTGAATCCAGAACCTTAGGCTTGCTGGAAGGTACCTTTACCTGATGAGCCATCTTGTTCTTGTCAACTTCAGCTAATTTTATATATATATAATTTATATATATATTATATATATAATTTTATACATATTATATATATAAAATTAGCACATTGAGAATTTCATATAGAGAATTTTGATAATATTATCTCTCCTCTATCTTCTCCTAGATCTATCCCTTTGCTAGCCACACACTTTGTGTCTTCTTTCTTCTTTATTTCATACATCAAGTTGAATTTGTGCCACCAATGTATTCTTAATTGTGTATGCAGGCACTCAAGTGTCCTCCTGCTTCCAGTGGTCAAATCTTTAAAGAAAATGGAGCCTTTCTCTCCAAGCGGCTCTCAACTTCCGGTAGCTGCTTAGGCAGGGCGTGTGACTTTGTGTCTACTGCCTGTGACCATGCTTGGCTCTTATATGCCTTGATCTTGCATGGGTCTTGTATATATTGTCACAATTGATGTAAGGTCACTGCACAGTTTTATCACCATTTCTTAGTAGTTATCCAGAACGTCTGGCTTTTTAAAGCAAAAAACCTTTTTAGTGACTCTGTGATTTTCACATAGTGCAACCCAGTCCTGCTGATTTCCCCATTCCCTCATATCCTCCCTTCCCCTTTGCAACCTCCCCATAAAAACAAACAAATAAACAAACAAAAAAGCATAGAAAACATCTCCTTGTGGGAGCTGCAGTGTGTCACAGTGTGCCCCATAGTATACTTTTCTATCCACACGTCTCACTTGCAGTCGTTCATTGCAGTGAGTTATTGATGTGCTTCAAGATCTTTGGCTTATGTGACACGGTCAATATTAGATCCTAATTAGGACTCCTCCCAGTACGCTGTTGTTGCCCTGTGTCATGGAAATCCTTCAGCTTTGGATCAGCAGGACTGACCCTTGCATGCGTCTCAAACATTTGAAGGTGATGCAGACTCAGAACCCTGGATCTAGGCCTGCTTGGTAGCTGAACTGTCCAGCTCACTGGCTCACCAATTTCTGTACCAATAGGGCAAGCTCTCCAGCACCGCTCCAGGTAGACCACTCAGGAGGTAGGGTCAGTTTCTCTGCTCTCATGCCCTGGGGCAACTCACCCACACCCATGCCTCCAGAGCCAGGTCCACTGTGCTGCCCAGTCAAGGCCAGGTGTGGGGGAGGGCAATCTCTAAGCACTGCAGCTTGTGAGAGGCTGGGCTAGCTCTCAGGCTCTCACACCCTCAGGGCTGGCTCACCTGGGACATCAGGGCCAGGTCCACTGGACTGCCCAGGTGAGGTACAGGGCCAGCTCTGCTCTCCCCAGTGCTTCAGCCCGTGACAGGGCAGGGCTAGTTCTCTCAGCCTCACACCCTTGGGGTCAGCTTTTCTGACTACTGCAGGTGGCCAGGGGGAAGGGGAGGGCATCACTTCTGCATTCATGCCACTTCATACCAGAGGAGAGACAAGGACATCTCCCCTTGCTCCTACCCCTAGGGCTGTCTCACCTCTGCCACCAGGGGCCAGCTTTACTAGGCTGCAGCTGATGAGGGGCAGGGACCACTCTCCAGCTTTTGTGACCCTGGGGCCAGCTCTCCTAAGCACCACAGATGGTGAACAGTAAGGGGGGATGGGGGGTACTGGAGGGGTGGGGGGGTGGGATGGGGGGAAGGTATTACCCTGCACCCATCCCACGTCAAGGAAGATGAGTGTCAGAGCCGGCTTTTCCTTGCCCTTCCTCTTGGCACACTGGCTTATCTGATCAGATTCCCACCACCAGGGTCAGCTCGGCTGTGCTGATTAGGTGAGTTACATGGTCTGTTTTCAAACCCAAGTGCTACAACTGGTGAGGGGCAGCGCTAGCTCTCCTATGCTCATGACCCTGAAGGCAGCTTTCCCAACTGCCCGGCATGACAGGAGTGGGAGGGTGGGGGACTGAGGGACTGGAGAGGACATCACCTCTGCGCCTGTGCCACCCCATGGCAGATGAGTGTCAGCGTCAGGTCTCCCACACTCACACCATTAGGGATGACTCACCCACAATCCTTGCTACCAAAGGCCAGCTCTACTGTGCTGCCTGGTTGAGACACAGGACCCAGTCTCTGAAATTTTTGAAGGAGCTGAAGGAGTTTGCAACCTCATAGGAAGAACAATATCAACCAACCAGAACCTCCAGAGCTCCCAGGGACTAAGCCATCAACCAAGGGGTACACATGGCTCCAGCTGCATATGTAGTGGAGGATTGCCTTATCAAGCATCAATGGGAGAAGAGGTCCTTGGTCCTATGAAGGCTTGATAGATTCCACAGAGTAGGGGAATTGAGGGTGGGGAGGTGCCAATGGGGTAGGTGGAGGAATATCCTCATAGAAGTAGGGAGAGGGAGGATGGGATAGGGGGTTTCTGGGAGTGGGGAGGAACCGGGAAAGGGGATAACATTTGAAATGTAAATAAAGAAAATATCTAATTAAAAAACATTTAAAAGCCCCACAGCCATTGGAGTGGGGAATAGTTTTGCCCAGCTCCTGAACATCCATGTGGTCCCTCGACTGCTGCCCTACCAGGGATGTCCCCATGTTCTCTAGTGGAAATATGAGTCACTGACATCAACACCCACCCCTGCTTCTGCATAGCCTCAGACTCAGACATTGTCCTCAACGGCAGCTCAGGCTGGGACCTTGCCACGGCCCCAGATTATAGGGCTGGCCACTTACAACACGTTACTCCTCTCTACCCTCGTGTCTCCAGTTCCAACTCTTTTCATACTGCTCAAGCTGCTCCACTTCTCTTTCTCTCCCATCTGACTACCACATACTCACACTCTGGGTTGGCTCCCACTGCAAGTTAGCCACACACCTGGCAGGCTCATGGTGACATCTTTGGTCCATGCATGGTGGTCCATGAGTCTTTCTTTGTCCTCCCATGCTACCCTGCCTGGATTTGATTTGATCTTTATGAGTCTCTGCCATAAAACAGCTTTGGCCACCAAGCCAGGAATCAAGCTAGGATGGGCAAAGGACTGCCAGCCCACTCTGCCCTTGCCTTATGTAAGATCACCACCATCAATAAGGAGAATCTTTGCCCATTGCCGAGTGTGGCACTTGCGGCTTTTACTTCAGAATGCTCTGCCCTAAATGGAACATCACACTTCCTGTTCCAAGGCTCAGGGATCCTTCAGCAGTTTTTATTTTGTTGTTTGTTTGTTTGATGTTTTGCTTTTGTTTCATTTTTGTTGCTATTTTTTAATGAAGCATATACTCGCATCCATTCATGTTAGTTTCCGTGTGGTCCATTTTCCTGGATGAGTGTGACTACTCCAGTTTTTCTCCATCCTCCCCTGTACCATAACCTGTCAAAGCAGGGATGTTCTGGGTTTGATTTCTGAAGGGGAGGGACTTCCATTTAGGAAGTGACTCTTAAAATTTTACCCCTGATAAGAAGAATGCAGGTTAACCAGAAAACAAAACAAAACAAACCAGAAAAGCTTGAGGGATCAGTTTTTGTTTTATCCTTAGGTTAAACAACTGAAAACAGTCACTTTATTGTTTTAAGAAATACAAGCAAGACAGAGGAGCTCTCTGCCATATGATAAAAGCACAAGAATCATATCCGCCAAGTTAGAAACTAGCGCTCTTTCACGGAATCTTACTACATCATGTTCTAATTGTGTACTCCTGATGATAACTTCTCGTTGGCTTGGTGTTTGTATAGAAGAGGAAATGGGACCTGCATTTGCTCATAGTGGCCAGGAATATAAATTTGGTGAGCCATCTTAAAAAGTTTTAAGTAATTTGAAGAGCTATATAAAAGTAAGTTATTATTATTTTGATATTTTCATGATTAAATCCTCAGATCAGGTCATACTCATGTGTCCCCTGTGGGAGTTATTAGAATGTTTGAGGTGTCACATACAGGAGGGTACACTGACTCCAGGGACTTAGAGAATTTGGACTCCAGTTGCTCTGATGTATGACATGGGAGATGCTCATTTCTCTTAAATCTGTAACTAGGGTTGGTGAGATGTTCAAATTAAAACAAAATAATCAGAGAAATAGCTCAAGTAAAGGCTTCAAGGAGTCTTAGATCATTATAAGCATGTGGTGAAGGTCATTCTGGGAAGCAAAATATCCCAACTCCTCTGAATGAATGGCTGAAAAACTGATGGACAGTTGTGGGACCAGTTGTTGCTTCAGAAAATATAAATTTCACAGAGGGAAGGAAATTTTTTCTCTTTTCTTTTCTTTTCTTTTTTTCCTTTCCTTTCCTTTCTTTTCCTTTCCTTCCCTTTCCTTTTCTTTCCTTTTCTTTTGAGACTATAGATTCCTATAGTTTAATGAAAGTTTATTTCCCAAGCAGTTTGTCATTTCTCAGACTGTGAAGAGAGCCCACAATAGACAGGTGTCCTACTGTGATGGTATGCTATGTAAGTTCTGTGGATAGTTGGGGAAACTTCATTCATTCACTCATTATTTCTCTCTCAACTTTTCTCACTTTAGTGGGTGAAAATATGTAGTAATTTAAAATATTGTTATTAAAAACAACAACAGAACACTATCGCCCAGTATTAGCAGGGAATTCCAGGTGATGATAATGATACATAATTAAATTAGGCATGGATATTTATTATTTAGCAAATGTGATGAGCTACTTGAGTGCTTTATATCTTAATGGATTCATTACTCATGCTATAATATGGATAATGTCCCCTCACAGTGAGGAAAGCAACTTCAATGATGATGGTGTTAAATCACTTGCCTAAGGTCCTACAAGGAGCAATTCAAACCACACAAGTAAGCAATATACCTAGCCTCAGGGAATCCCGGGGAAGCAGGTGAGAAAACACATATCTATTCCCCATGAAATAAATTCATGTTGAGAGGTAGCAGAACAATAGGATGTATGATAAATTTGAAACTCTGCCTAATGAAAACTTCAGTAGCTTAACCAATGAAGATTTATGTAGCAGAGAACCCTGGTGAATGTTAACGTGTTGTCCCAGCTTCATTTCCATTGCCCTAACATAACAATTTATAGGGAAAAGAGTTTATTTACCTCACAGTTCTAGGGTACAGTCCATCATAGCTGGCAAGTCAAGGCACAGGGAAGTGAAGCAGTCGGTCACATCCAATCAAAAGCAGAGTAGGTGTATATGCACACTTCCGCCGGGGTGCAGCCACTTCCCCCTTTTCATTTGGCCCAGCTCATGAAATGGCCCCGCCCACCGTTCAGTATGGGTCTTCCCATCTCAGCTGCCCTCACTAAGAAAATCCCTCAAAGGTAGATCTCATTCCCACAGGTCAACCTAATCTAGACAATTCCCCAGGAGACCCTCTGGGCAGATGATTCTAGGTCGTGTCAAATTGACAATAAAACTAACCAACACATGTGTCGCAAAAAGATGATCATCAAACTCAACTGGTTGTTCCAAAATATACAAACACAGATATTCTATTTTCCATGATTCTGTGTTTCTAGATCAAATGGGTTTATCACACTTAAGAATTAGGCTAAAGGAATGCATTGGGTGCAGTTAATACACTAGTTTTGTTTTTAATACATCCCAATAGAGATTAGATACATGCTGTGCCCAAGGTGTTAAGTTTAAGGAAATGTGACAGTTGATGGTGCAGCAGACCACACTCAACAAACCAATTATGGGCTATTTATAATTATACTACTGATTCAGTGTAAATTAATGTGAACCATCCACCGTACCTGTTAAGTGAATTAGTGCACAGGGCTTTCCATATCTAATGAGGTACAATATTGCTTGATGTGCAAGCAGCTTAGAAACTAAGCTATACGTATAGGTCTATGCTTATAGCTAAGCTACCTGGTTTTGGCAAACCACACTGGCTGCCATATCAGTCTATCAGAATAGCTGTCATTTCAATCAACCCCAGATTGCAGGGTGTCAAATTATTCTCCAATAAAGCAAATACCAGATATCACCAGTCAGATGATCTCTGTTGTCTTTCTTTCTTGCTTGCTTGCTTGCTTTTGTCTTACTGCTCATAAAAATGAACACACCCTGTTATAAGAGCAGGTGAGCTGGCCCTACACCTCACCACCAGCAGCATCCAGGACAGTGTTCCCTGCACCTTGCCTGGGCAGCAGTCAGAAGGACAAGATCATGGAAGAGTTGGTCAGTTCCCTTGAAGGCTACAGCACTTGAGATAGTGAGGTCAGTGTCCTGGCTGGGCAGCAGAGTGAGACGCGTTCTGGATGCATGGGTGCTGCCCCAGGGCAGGAGAGATATAGAAGGCTAAAACTTCAGAGTTTTAGCTTTGAAAGCCTCATATATATCAGGTTATTTCCTTATGAACACATGTCACCTGCTACCACTGATAGCTCTTTTCCTACAAAGCCAAGAGAGATCCAAAATGGAGCCACGAAACACCTCCTTCCCTTTATTTTGGGCCACCTCTCATCTCTTTATTTTGAGTTTATATTCTAAATTGCTCAACACCCAGTGTCCCACTAAACAGACAGACACTGGATTCCTAAACAAATGGGTAACAAATTCTTTTAGATTATTAAAACCTATAGGTGATTTATTTTTGGATTCCCTTTTTAACTGCTTTTGCTTCTATCTGGTTAATATCATGGCTCAGGTGTTCTATGCCTGAATTCTTCTCTGAGAAAAAACTTGAGAACTGGTTTTCTCATTCTGGATCACTTGTCCCAGCTGTTAGGGGCGGGGCAACTCAGGCCTTTGTGTACAAAGTTTAGTGGGGAAGTAATGGTCTCTTTGAAAAAAACCTGTATTTAGATATGAAGTATCTAAGCTAATATTCCCACACACGTGGTTCTGAGTGTGTGCATGTTTCTTGACTTTTCTTCCAACCTTATCTTTGATAATGTCATTTTAGTTTTTTCTTGCAGCATGCATAACCACTATGACCTCCCATGACAATTGTTCAACTTAGGCCACTATCACTCTGCTCAGACAGCATTTCAGGTTCTCTGTTGTGAGTGAGGTTGTTGGTGTTTTGATGGTCAGCGCCATGACGCTTAGTCTGCCGCGTGTGTGAATGACTTGAAGTGAAATGTCTGCAGTGTTGCTCTTTCTGGCTAGGATTTCTTGGCTACTCCAGGTCTTTTGAACTCTTCCATGTGAATGTTAAAGTTCCTTTTTCTAGATCTGTGAAGAACGTCATTGGAGTGTTGATGGGGAATGCGTTGAATCCATAGATGGCTTTCAGAAATACGGCTGAGTTCACAGTATTAATTTTGCAAGTCTCTGAACTGGAAATGTCTCTCCGAGTTCTAGTCTTTAGTCACTCCCTTTCTGCAGCTCTTAAAGCTTTGGTTACATAGGTTGTTCATCTTCCTGGTTAGATTTATTCTTAAACTTATATTTTTTGTACGTTTATTGTGAATGGGCTTGCTTTGTTTTCCTGATTTCTTTCTCTACATCTTTGCTTTTGGATGTGCAAAAAAAGCTACTGATTTTCTTTTTTTTTTTTTTGCTTTGAATGCATATTCTGTCATGTTGCTAATAATATTTGTCACACTTAATAGTTTTCTGGTAGACTTCAGAAGTTTCTTTATTTATTATTAAAATCACTTGATTTTTATTTAATGTATGTGCTATATTTGTGGAGACCAGATGAAGTTATTGAATTCCTGGAGTTGGATTACAGGCAGAATGAGCTGCCTGGTGTGGGTGCTGGGATTTGAACTCCATAAACACAGTAAATCATCTCTCCAGCCCCATGTTTGTAGAACATTTCAAGTTAAAAACAATCTTATAAATGGGGATATGTTGACTTTTCCCATTTGTACCCTGTTTCTTACTTTCTCTTGCCCCATCACCTACAGATGTCACAGGCTGCAATGTTTTAAGTGTAGCCACTCTCAGGGCCCAGGCCTCATTCTCAGTTTCGAGGGGAAAGACTTTCACTTTCCCTATTGAGCCCACTGACCCAAATTTGTATCATGGACAGCCGTGATGCACATGAAATGCACAGACATGTTACACTGAGATGTTCTTCTTGTAGTCCTAGCATCTTCAGGGATTTTATTGTGGAAAATAAAAAGAAGCCTCTCAAAGACCTTTGCTTCACCCATTTACAATCACCCTGTGATTTCTAACCCTGAGCTTAAGTGTTGTGTTAAATTTCTCAGTTGGCCTCTGTGGAATTACCTTGGTGTTCCTGGTAATTGCGAGTGATCTTCTCGATGTGTTGTTCAATTCTCTTTACAGGTCCTTCGTTGAGAATTCTCCATCTATGGTCACCATAGAAAGCAGTCTAGAGGTTTTTTGTCATTGTGTCTTTGGTTTTTTTGCAATTGAATAGTACTCGCATTACAGATGGTGTTTCCTACTTTTTTCTCCATCACTATTTGTAGAATGACTTGAAGAGCACAGATGTGCCTTCTTTGAAAGTTGTCATGGAATGCAGCAGGTTTTATGTCTCAGTGTGACCTTTGCTTTCTTGGGAGATTGTCACTGCCTCAACCTTGGTGTATGCTATTCATCCTCTAAAAACTGATTGTGTCCTACTGAATTAACTTTGTAGCTCATACGTGTTTCATCTTTTTCTTTCGAGATTTTCCAGCTTAGTGGATTATAGGTGTTCAGAATATGTCCTAATGATCCTCTAGATTTCATTTGCATCTACTGTAAGGTTCCATTCTTCATATTTAATTTCATAGTTTTGTGTCTTTTCTCATTGGTTAACATAGTAAAGGGTTTATCTTTTTTTTGTCTATGTTTCGGGTTCTTTAAACCCCTTTGTTCCATGATTCTTCATATTATTTTGGTTTTATTCTCCATTTCACTAATTTCTGCTCCATTCCTCCTTGTTTGCTTCTCATTTACTGACTTTGACTTTTGCTTTTCTTTTTTTTTTCTAAAGCTGTTAGATACATACATAATTAGCTGAGATTAACTATTTCAGAGGTTTGGATTTTTGATTAATCATCTGAGATTTTCTATTGTTTTTATGTCCCCCCTGATAGTTTGAAACCTTCATCTTACAGTCACCTTTGCTGTGTAGCATTCCAATACTCTGATTACTTGTGTTTTCCTTTTCTTTTTATTCTAGGAATTTTTGTGTTCCCTCTCTGGTTTCTTCAATGGCCCACTGTTCACAAAGGGTTTATTCAGCTGCCAGGCCTTTAGGTGGTTTGATATTTTCCTTGCTATTGATTTCTCATTTTATTCCACCGTAACATGATGGGCTATGAGAGTTAATCTGATTCTTTTGTAGTTGCTAAGACTTGCTTTCTAGTTTTAAATATGCTGCCTTTTGGGGAGTATTTCTTGGCCTGCTAAGAAGGGTGTTTGCTCCGCAGCTGTTGAATAGAATACTCAGCAGAATGTACATGATTAGGAAGTCCTATTGAGCTATGCTGCCATTGTTGTGTGAAGTTTCATTATTGAATTTTCATTTGTATGATCCCTTTCTTAATGAGAGAGGGGGGTGAAGCCCCTTCTTTTCCTTTATGTACAGTAGTACTTGTTTTGTGCAATTGGGAGCCCTAATATTCAGTGCATAATATTCAAAATTGTTATACCTTCTGGATAGATTGTTCCCTTTAGTCGTGTATAGTAGCCTTCTTTATCACTTCCGGCTAATTATAGGTTGAAGTCTGTTTTGTCAGATATATGTGTAACTTGTTTTGGTACTTCATTTATTCCTTCCTTCCTTCCTTCCTTCCTTCCTTCCTTCCTTCCTCCTCTCTTCTCTGTCTTTTCTTTGTTCCTTAAAAAAAAAAGTCTATCCCCCATTCCCTCTCCTTCAATTCCTCCCTCATCATCCCCCTACCATTCCCTCCCAACTTCATGTGTTGCTTTGTTTAAACCCACTGAGTCAACTCCAGATCAGAGTCTATGCATAAGTGAAGGTCTGCTGGAACATGGGTAGCCACTCAGGGGCCATGTTCTTAAAGAACAACTCTCTCTCAGTGGCCATCCACTGCCAATAATTCCTCATTTAGGGTGGGACAGTGTAGCCACTTTCCCTCTCCATTCTAGGAATTTGTTCAGATGAATCTTGTACACACTGTTACAAACCTATGAGTTCATGTGTGTAATCGCCTTGTCCAGAAAACACTATTTCGTCATAGTCCTTCACCCTTCTGGCTTTTCCAGTCTTTCTGCTGCTTCTTCTCGGTGATCCCTGAGGGCTTGTGATATGCACAACATAGTCAGGGCTAAATTCTCAACAATCTCTTATTTTCTTCATGTATACCAGTTGTGGGTTTCTTAGATGTCAACTGCCATCTAAGGGCTAAAAGAAACTTCTTTGATGAAGATGGAGAGATGCACTAACCTGAGTAAAATAATAAATGTGTCATTAAAAATCAGCTTAACAGATAGTAAATATTTTACTGACTCAACTGCTTTAATACTGTTGCTGTGAAAAGAAATTATATATTCTTTGTAATATAACATTAACATAAACATGGTTGTAATCCTAAGAATAACCTTCAAAAATAGGCATCTGCTTCTTTTCCCCTAAATTTGAAGAAGTGGTGTTTTAGATTCTATGTTTATTATTTTTATGTTTACCTTTCTAGTAAGTTGCTATACTGTGGATTAAGGTTGATACTCTTTTCATTGCATGTGAATATTGAGTACTTATTGAAAGAGTAGCTTTCCTTCTGTGAAAGCTCAGCTAATCTATATATTTGGTTGTGCATTTGGCATCCATCCTGTTGGTATATGTATCACTGTGCCAGAAATCAACTATCTTGATTCTTGTAGTTGAACAGTAAATCTTGAAGTAAAGCTGTCCAAAGCTCCCCATTTTTTTCTTAAAATTATTTTGGTTGTCTCATAAATTTAACATTTTAATATAAAGTTTAAGCTCAGGCTGAGTGTAATCCCAGCACTTGTGAGGCAGAGACAGGTGGAGCTATGTGAATTTGAGGCCAGCCTGGTCTACAGAGTGAGTTCCAGGACAGCCAGGGTTATACAGAGAAACCCTGTCTCAAAAAGTAGGGGGAGGGGGCATTTAAACTTAGAAATTTCAGCAAAAAGTAAAAAAATAAAATAAAATAAAAATTAAAAGGAGACAGAAAAAAATCAGCTTAATTTTATGCCCATTTAACAGATTAACAGTAGTAGGTTCTCCCCTAGGGCCTGTGACCTATGTAGTCACAGATTGGTGACTCCAGTTGCATGCCATACCAACAACATGAGTTCTATTAGGAAAAGTAGGCTCCAAACACATTAATAATGTGTTTGTTACTCCCTTCACATTAGTGCTATGATTTTTCTAATAGGTATACTCTGCCGGGCTGACTGCTCTTATAGCTCACAGGTTTCTCAGATGAGGAAGCCTGATGATTGCTTTTCTCTTCTTGCAGCATACATAGCACCTTTCAGCATCATGAAAGCTAGCCAGTAGGAATGAATTTCCAAGGCAGCATCAGCATAATTTTCTCTTGTTCTATGACTTAAGTATAGGGTGTCTTTAGCAACAGAGTCTCACCATCAAGTTTTAGTGATAACCTGCTGTTCTGTGTTTGCTTCTCCCCCACAGGACCATTGTGTACCAGGTTGAGCTGGAGGGAGTGTATTAGTCAGGGTCTTATTGCTGTGAACAGACACCATGACCAAGGCAACTCTTATAAAAGACAACATTTACTTGGGGCTGGCTTACAGGTTCAGAGGTTCAGTTTCTTATCATCAAAATGGGAACATGGCAGCATCTAGGCAGGCATGGTGCAGAAAGAGCTGAGAGGTCTACATCTTCATCAGAAGGCTCCTAGCAGAATACTTGCTTTCAGGCAGCTAGGATGAGGGTCTTAAAGCCCACACCCACAGTGACACACCTACTCCATCAAGGCCACACCTACTCCTACAGGGCCACACCTACTCTTACAGGGCCACACCTTCTAGTAGTGCCGCTCCCTGGGCCAAGCATATAGAAACCATCACAGGGAGGGAAGCATAGCCAGGATGGATAAGGAATGAGTCTGTGGGTACAGAACACACACCTGGGAACAGCTTCAGAGAACTGGTTCAGCTTAATGGGGGAGAGAAAGGGGGTATTTTTGACCCCGGGATGGTGACCAGTGTCTCTGCGGCAAGATGTGTGTGGCTGAGTACAATTGGACAGGTCAGGGGTATTGGAAGATTCTTCATCTGCATTCTCAGCAGCTTTAGATGGGGGGTGGGGAACCTTATATGGTCAAACATGGAGCGAAGCCTGGTAACTGTTAGGGTAATAAACTCTTACTGGAGTTGATGGTGGTGCAGCCAAGTTGGAAGGCTGGGAGGGAGCCAGTTAGCTCCTGCCATCTTAATCTGAGGTCTCAGGGTTGAAGCTCTCCTCCCTTCCTCCATAACCCTAAGCCATTGAAGTCTCATAGTAAACAAAAAGAAGAGCAATAGATTGCAATGCTTGAAAGCCTATGGGGTCCCACAGACCAACAATTCCACAAATGGTAGTCCATTGTCAGTGTGGGCTAAATTTGATAACCTGTGGTGACTAGGAGGGACACTGTTATAAGATAATTTCATTTAAACCTTTTGATATGTGTGTGGTTGCATATAACTTAGGAAGCTTCTACAGCATTTGGTTTCTCCATGACTCTCTCAAAATTCTTTAGTGTTACTTCTCCCTTCTCTACTTCTCTTTCCCACCCTCCACCCACTCAACCCTTCCTGCTACATCTTCCTATGACCTGTGCTCCATCTTCCTTCTCTTAAAAGTATTGCCCCTGGAATTGCATACTACAAGGGTCTCACTGTGTATCCCTAACTGGTCTGGAAACTTACTAAGCAGAACAGTTCTGGCCTAGAACCCAGAGCCATCGGACTTCCACTGTCTCTGACTCGCCAGTGGGAGTGCTGGACTTAATGGGGATTAGTATCATGCCTGTGAATTTCATGGCTCTAAGTTTCTTAATGATGAATATTTCTTCTAGACAGTAAATAGTTAGATCTTGTTTGTAATGCAATCAGCTTCTCTGCCTCTTTTAATTGGAGAGTTAATCACTTTTCAAGTCATTAATAAGAGTGGTTTGCTGGTTCCTGTAAGTTTTGGTTGTTTTTTCTAATTACCGAAATTACTACTTCTTCTTCTTCTTTTCTTCTTCTTCTTCTTCTTCCTCTTCTTCTTCTTCTTCTTCTTCTTCTTCTTCTTCTTCTTCTTCTTCTTCTTCTTCTTCTTCTTCTTCTTCTTCGTCTTCTTCCTCTTCCTCTTCCTCTTCCTCCTCCTCTTCCTTCTCTTCCTCTTCCTCTTTCTTTTCCTTCCCCTCCTTTTCCTAGACCCCTGTTAGAAGATTTCTGCTCTTCTAAGTTAGACTTTTGGGCAGTTCTTATATTTTTGTTTATTGCTCTCAAAACATTTCTTCTTTCCTGTGGCCTTGTTATTGAGACTCTTTCTCTCCTATGTGTATATGATTTCCTTTCCTTTCCTTTCCTTTCCTTTCCTTTCCTTTCCTTTCCTTTCCTTTCCTTTCCTTTCCTTTCCTTTCCTCTCCTCTCCTCTCCTCTCCTCTCCTCTCCTCTCCTCTCCTCTCCTCTCCTTTCCTTTCCTTTGCAATAATGACTTATAGCCCTGAATTGTTTTGGTTTGTGCTTGTTAATTTTTTCCAAGATTTTAGGGTTTCTTTCAGTAGGCTGATGTCACTTGGATATGTCTGCCCTTGCAAGCAAGCTGCATATTCCTACACAGCTAGTGTATATGTTGGTGTGGGATGTGCATGTCCCAAGGCACTTGAGTATATGTCAGAAAACAACATGTGGAAGTCACTTTTCACCTTTTGCCATGAAGTCTGGATGGAACCAGACTGTCAGGCATGGTGGCCAGTGTTTTACCTACTTAGCCTACTGAGCCACTTTTCCTGCTCTTTCCAGGAAGCTTTTAATAGATGCAGTTTTGTCATTTTCCCTTACAGTGTGCTATGGGAAGTTCCTGTTTGGTCTTGTCTATTTGAAATTTTACATTCTTTGTGCTTGAATGTCCATTCCCCATTTGCCACCCTGGATTTGTCATTTCCCCCTATATTTTCATTAATTAAGATTTTCTATATCTTCAGCTTTTATCTCAGTTCCTTATATCTCATGCATTCTTATGCTTCTTTTCCTTTTTCTTCATCCTCCTCTTTCTTCTTCTCCTCCTCCCTTTCCTTCTCCTCATCTTTCTCAACCTCATCTTCTCTTAATCATGTCCTACAGTTTTGGAAACTGTAGCTGTGGTTAAGTATTTTTCTTTATTGATATATAAATGTTAAATATAAAAATCGGTTTTGAATAATGCCAATGCTCACTATGCAAATATTAACAAGGCATCTCTAATGGGAGATTTCTCAGACTACCAGGTAACACACATTGGATTTAAACTACTTATAAATATTATCCATGCATCTTCATTCTTGTTTCTCTGTGCTTCAATCATTCCTTTTTGGTTTCTCAATTATATCTCCCATCACTTCATTTCATAATCAAAACTTGAAATATTTTCTCACAGCTGTTCACTGCCCAGGTAAGGTTTTTTGTTCTTTGTTTTTGTTTTTGTTCATGGTTCTTTGCTGTTGCTGCTGTACTATAGGCACTCTACCAGCAAACTGTATATTTCCAATCCCCAGGTAATTATTTTTCTAATGACTCATAATGGAACCATGGAGTAAACTTGAACTGAAAGTAACTAAGCAACTGACAAAGATTTGAGCTGTTATGACATATGTCACCTCAGACGATGGTGGTGTATGCTTATAATCTTGACAGTGTGGAAATGAGGCAGAAGATATCCCAGGCTACAATGAGTCAGCCTTTCTCCCACCAAAATGAAACAGAAAGAAACACATACAGCGTTCCAAATGCACAAACAGGTTCTGAGCTGTACGGTGTTCTTTTGGTGGAGGGATGGGGTGTGGTGGGTGGGCAGGGGGCAATCGAGAACAGAGAATTGATGTAGTATAGCCATGTTGGAGAAATACACAGAGGAAAGCAATATGACTGGAGCAAAGATGCTGAACTGCAGAGTGAGAATGTGATGATAAAGCTATGTGACCTCCTGACTGACTGAATGTGACATGCCAACATGCTCTACCTTATTTCTAAAAATATATTCTCAAAGGTTAAGTTAGAAATATCTATATTCCTCTGCCTGGTTTCCATTTCCTCAAACTGGTTCTACTGCTGGCCTATGAAGAAGGTCCCTATAACTGACTAATAAAAAGCTGCTGGAGATTTTCAGAGGAGGAAGAGTTCCTCCTCCTGGCTGTTAGTTTTATAAAATGCATGCAGAGTAAATCCAAAAGCTTACACTTTGTTATGCATACGAACCCAACCCAAGTATCACCAACATATTTAGTAAAATTCATAGACATTTTATGTAATATTCAGTTTGTGATCAGACTTCACCAACTGTCCCTTTAATATGCTTTACCACATGTTTGTCTAGTAGGGCCCAGTCAGAAGCATGTACTGTGGCTCTTCTGTCCAAGAAGCCTCACATACCAATTGGATTAGCTGTGCCACAGACATCCTATAGACACACTTGACTACTGCGTCCTCCTGGAAGCAATTATTCATCTTTGAATATTTTGTTTTGTTTTCCTTGATACTGTGTCTATAAAAAAGACAGGATATGTGGAGAAACAGTTCAGATGACATTAGGTCATTGGTAGTTACATTATTTAGTTGAAAGGCAGAAAGCATGACTTTATGTTTAACATTAGAAACATATTTTCCCCCTTTGGGCCCTAAGGTATGTCCCATAAAGCAGTTGCTTTTTTAAAAATAGCTTAAAGATTTAATAAATCCAGGAAATCTGCCAGGAAAGCAGGTTTTCATGAACATATAATGTAATATGCTCATCAGTCCTTAGGATTCACACCTCTCTGTGCCACCTCAAGTTATTATTTTTGCATCTGATTTTACATTTCTGAGAATTGTATTACAAATTATGTATTTTCCTGATCTATGTCTTATTGCATATTCCTGTATGTACTGATAGCACACCATTGTGATTAGAATGTTGTTTGACTGAGATCCCAAACATTTATGTGCAGAGTGCTGTGTCCTCATGGTCTGAGTGATAGCAAAATCACTGAAACAAGAAACTGCTTAGAAGGTATTGGAACATGGGTACCACCATAGGATGGATTAACATTGTCCACTGGAGTTGTAGGTATCCTGGGACTAGGGTAGAACTGAAAGAGTGAGTTATTAGAAAACCAATCTGCCCTACTATTGTGAACATTTCTGCATGTGGACACCACCCTTTCCCACTTTTCTGCCATGCAATATAGTTAATAGAAGCCTTGCCAGAGGGTGAAGAGATTTTGGACTTTAGAGTTACAAAACTGTGAGTTAAACCAAGTCTTTCTTTAAAAGGCATAACACATTTTGTATCAGCAACACAAATCAGCAATAAAAACAGCTGGTTAGGGGATAGGACCTTCATTAATTCCAAGGAGAATAAAGTATGGTATGAAAAAAGCAAATTAAAGGTAACTTGTGTGATATGAACTTACAAATAACATTTCTTTATAAATTTTAGTTAATTAATTTGGAATTTTTATGAGTTTCTGTTTTTGTTTTTAAGGATAATCAAAATCAATACTGGAAAATAGGATTGTAATAGTAGGAAATAGCATTGTGGATAATATATGTCAGGCAATGCCTGTCATGATGTAAGTCCCTTGTGTAAGGCTCGTGCCTATGATTTATTTGTTTGTTCATCCATCCTATCACATATTTTTAAAAATGATATTGAGCCTATAAGGTTAATTCTTCAATCTAAATTATTTCCCAAGGGGCAAAAGCACAAGGCATATATGCAATAATTATTTCCTGACAAAATTGTTGGATCCAGAAATGCCCA
The DNA here is from genome assembly GCA_036184795.1 of Tokudaia tokunoshimensis. Taxonomy (NCBI): domain Eukaryota; kingdom Metazoa; phylum Chordata; class Mammalia; order Rodentia; family Muridae; genus Tokudaia; species Tokudaia tokunoshimensis. The sequence goes on from BTHU01000022.1 coordinate 24,196,978, forward strand.
GAAGATAAGTAAAGCACATTTCTGGGTATAGCTGTGATGACATTTTCTAGAGAAGACTAAGAGAACAAGACCTACCTTTTTTTTTTTTTTTTTTTTTTTTTTTTTTTTTTTTTTTATTTTAATTAAGATTCTTTTTTTTTTTTTAATTTAATTTAATTTTATTTTTTTAATTTACATTCCAAATCACTTCCCCTTTCCCGTTTCCTCCCTCCCCGAAGGTCCCATAAGCCCCCTTCCCTCCCTCTTTTCTCCGTTCAACCCCCTCTCATTACTCTGTCCTGGCGTTCCCCTACATCCAGTCTTTCCAGGACCAGGGGTCTCTCCTTCCATCTTTTTAGAAATCTATTGATATGCTGATTGTGTCTAGGGTATTCTGAGATTCTGGGTCAATATCCCCTTATCAGTGACTTCATACCATGTGTGATCTTTTGTGATTGGGTTACCTCACTAAGGATGATATTTTCAAGTTCTGACCATTTGCCTAGGAATTTCGTGAATTCATTGTTTTTAATTGCAGAGTAGTATTCCATTGTGTAAATATACCACATCTTCTGAATCCATTCCTCCGTTGAGGGACATCTGGGTTCTTTCCAGCTTCTGGCTATTATAAATAAGGCTGCTATGAATATAGTGGAGCATGTGTCCTTATTGCATGCAGGTAAAGTCTCTGGGTATATGCCCAGGAGTGGTATAGCCGGATCCTCCGGAAGTGTCATGCCCAGTTTTCTGAGGAGCCGCCAGACTGCTTTCCAGAGTGGTTGTACCAGCCTGCAATTCCACCAGCAGTGGAGGAGTGTTCCTCTTTCTCCACATCCTCGCCAACAACTGCTGTCTCCTGTGTTTTTGATCTTAGCCATCCTGACTGGTGTGAGATGGAATCTCAGGGTTGTTTTGATTTGCATTTCCCTAATGACTAAGGATGATGAACATCTCTTTAGGTGCTTCTCAGCCATTAGATATTCTTCAGGTGAGAACTCTTTGTGGAGCTCTGTACCCCATTTTTTAATAGGGTTACTTGCCTCTCTGGAGTTTAACTTCTTGAGTTCTTTGTATATCTTGGATATTAGCCCTCTGTCGGATGTAAGGTTGGTAAAGATCATTTCCCAGTTAGTTGGTTGCCGCTTTGTCTTTTTGACGGTGTCTTTTGCCTTGCAAAAACTTTGTAATTTAATGAGGTCCCATTTGTCTATTCTTGATCTTAGAGTATAAGCTATTGGAGTTCTGTTCAGGAAATTCTCCCCTGTGCCCATATGTTCAAGGTTCTTCCCTAGTTTCCCTTCTATTAGTTTCAGTGTGTCTGGTTTTATGTGGAGATCTTTGATCCACTTAGAATTGAGCTTAGTGCAAGGAGATAAGGATGGGTCAATTTGCATTCTTCTGCATGTTGACCTCCAGCTGAGCCAGCACCATTTGTTGAAAAGGCTATCTTTTTTCCACTGGATGGTTTTAGCTCCTTTGTCAAAGATCAAGTGACCATAGGAGTGTGGATTCATTTCTGGGTCTTCAATTCTGTTCCATTGATCTACATGTCTGTTACTGTACCAATACCATGCAGTTTTTAACACTATTGCTCTGTAGTACAGCTTGAGGTCCGGGATACTGATTCCCCCAGAGGTTCTTTTACTCTTGAGAATAGTTTTAGCTATTCTGGGTTTTCTGTTATTCCAGATGAATTTTTGAATTGCTCTTTCTAACTCTATGAAGAATTGAGTTGGGATTTTGATGGGGATTGCATTGAATCTGTGTATTACTTTTGGTAAGATGCTCATTTTTACTATATTAATCCTGCCAATCCATGAGCATGGCAGATTTTTCCATCTTCCGAGGTCTTCTTCAATTTCTTTCTTCAGAGACTTGAAGTTCTTGTCATACAGATCTTTCACTTGTTTGGTTAGCGTCACGCCAAGATACCTAATATGGTTTGTGGCTATCGTAAAGGGTATTATTTCTCTTACTTCTTTCTCAGCCTGCTTATCCTTTGAGTATAGGAAGGCTTCTGACTTGCTTGAGTTGATTTTATATCCGGCCACTTTGCTGAAGTCGTTTATCAGCTGTAGGAGTTCTCTGGTGGAGTTCTTTGGGTCGCTTATGTATACTATCATATCGTCTGCAAATAGTGATAGTTTGACTTCTTCCTTTCCAATTTGTATCCCTTTGACCTCTTTTTCTTGTCTAATTGCTCTAGCTAGAACTTCAAGTACTATATTGAAAAGATATGGAGAGAGAGGGCAGCCTTGTCTAGTCCCTGATTTTAGTGGGATTGCTTCAAGTTTCTCTCCGTTTAGATTGATGCTGGCTACTGGTTTGCTGTAAATTGCTTTTACTATGTTTAGATATGGGCCTTGAATTCCTGATCTTTCCAAGACCTTTAGCATGAAAGGATGCTGAATTTTGTCAAATGCTTTCTCAGCATCTAATGAGATGACCATGTGGTTTTTTTCTTTGAGATTGTTTATGTAGTGGATTACATTGATGGATTTCCTTATATTGAACCATCCCTGCATCCCTGGGATGAAGCCTACTTGATCGTGGTGAATGATCGTTTTGATGTGTTCTTGGATTCGGTTGGCAAGAATTTTATTGAGTATTTTTGCATCGATATTCATAAGAGAGATTGGCCTGAGATTCTCTTTCTTTGTCGGATCTTTGTGTGCTTTTGGTATTAGTGTAATTGTGGCTTCATAGAACGAGTTGGGTAGTGTTCCTTCTGTTTCTATTTTGTGGAACAGTTTGAAGAGTATTGGTGTTAGGTCTTCTTTGAAGGTCTGATAGAATTCTGCACTAAAACCATCTGGACCTGTGCTTTTTTTGGTTGGAAGACTTCCAATGACAACTTCTATTTCTTCAGGGGTTATAGGACGGTTTAGATGGTCTATTTGATCCTGATTTAATTTTGGTACTTGGTATCTGTCAAGGAAATTGTCCATTTCCTCAAGATTTTCTAGTTGTGTTGAATACAGGTTTTTGTAGTAGGATCTGATGATTTTTTGAATTTCCTCAGTTTCTGTTGTTATCTCTCCCTTTTCGTTTCTGATTTTATTAATTTGGATACTATCTCTGTGCCCTTTGGTTAGTCTGGCTAAGGGCTTATCTATCTTGTTGATTTTCTCAAAGAACCAACTCCTCGTTTTGTTGATTCTTTGTATGGTTTTATTTGTTTCTACTTGATTGATTTCAGCCCTGAGTTTGATGATTTCCTGCCTTCTACTCCTCTTTGGTGTATTTGCTTCTTTTTGTTCCAGGGCTTTCAGGTGTGCCATTAAGCTGTTAGTGTATGCTGTCTCCCGTTTCTTTTTGGCGGCACTCAGGGCTATGAATTTTCCTCTTAGCACTGCTTTCATTGTGTCCCATAAGTTAGGGTATGTTGTGCCTTCATTTTCATTAACTTTCAAAAAGTCTTTGATTTCTTTCTTTATTTCCACCTTGACCAAGTTATCATTGAGTAGAGCATTGTTCAGCCTCCATGTGTACGTGGGTTTTCTTTTGTTTTTGTTGCCATTGAAGACCACCCTTATTCCATAGTGATCTGATAGGAGGCATGGGATTATTTCTATCTTCTTGTATCTGTTGAGGTCTGATTTGTGACCAATTATATGGTCAATTTTGGAGAAGGTACCATGAGGAGCTGAGAAGAAGGTGTATTCTTTAGCTCTAGGATGAAATGTTCTATATATATCAGTTAGTTCCATTTGGTCCAAGGCTTCAATTAGATTCACTGTGTCCCTGTTTAGTTTCTGCTTTCCTGAACGATCCATTTCAGAGAGCGGGGTGTTGAAGTCACCCACTATTATTGTGTGCGGTATGATGTGTGCTTTGAGTTTTAGTAAAGTTTCTTTTACGAATGAGGGTGCCCTTGCATTTGGAGCATAGATATTCAGGATTGAGAGTTCTTGATGGTGGATTTTTCCCTTGATCAGTATGTAGTGTCCTTCTGTGTCTTTTTTGATGACTTTGGGTTGAAAATCAATTTTATCCGATATTAGGATGGCTACTCCACCTCGTTTCTTGGGGCCATTTGCTTGTAAAATTGTTTTCCAGCCTTTTACTCTGAGGTAGTGTTTGTCTTTGACACTGAGGTGCGTTTCCTGCATGCAGCAAAATGCTGGGTCCTGTTTACGTATCCAGTCTGCTAGTCTATGTCTTTTAATTGGGGAATTGAGACCATTGATATTAAGAGAGATTAAGGCATAGTGATTATTGCCATCTGCCATTCTTGACGCTATCTTTATGTTTGAGTGGTTATCTACTTTTGGGTTTGATTCAAGAAGGTTATTATCTCATTTTTTCCAGGGTGTTGTTTCTCTCCCTGTATTGGAGGTTTCCACCTATTATCCGTTGCAGGGCTGGATTTGTGGAAAGATATTGTGAAAATTTGGTTTTATCATGGAATATCTTGGTCTCTCCATCTATGGTGATTGAGAGTTTTGCTGGGTATAGTAGTCTAGGCTGGCATTTGTGCTGTCTTAGTGTCTGCATGAGATCTGCCCAGGATCTTCTGGCTTTCATAGTCTCTGGTGAGAAGTCTGATGTGATTCGGATAGGTCTTCCTTTGTATGTTACTTGGCCCTTTTCTCTTACTGCATTTAGTATTCTTTCTTTGTTTAGAACATTCGGCGTTTTGATTATTATGTGACGGGAGGTATTTCTGTTCTGGTCCAGTCTGTTTGGAGTTCTGTAGGCTTCTTGTATGTTCATCGGCATCTCTCTCTTTAAGTTAGGGAAGTTTTCCTCCATAATTTTGTTGAAGATGTTTACTGGCCCTTTAAGTTGCAAATCTTCACTCTCATCTATACCAATAATCCTTAGGTTTGGTCTTCTCATTGTGTCCTGGATTTCCTGGATGTTTTGGGTTACGCGTTTTTTGCATTTTGCATTTTCTTTGACTGTTGAGTCGATGCTTTCTATGGAATCTTCAGCACCTGAGATTCTTTCTTCCATCTCTTGTATTCTATTGTTGATGTTTGCATCTATGACTCCTGATTTCTTCCCAAGGTTTTCTATCTCCAAAGTTGTCTCCCTTTGTGATTTCTTAGTTGTTTCTACTTCCTTTTTTAGTTCCTGGATGGATTTGCTGAGATCCTTCACTTGTTTGTTTGTATTTTCCTGTATTTCTTTAAGGTATTTTTGCATTACCTCTTTCAGGATTTCTTCCTGATGACCCACGTTCTCCTGCATTTCTCTGAGCGATTTTTGTGTTTCCTCCTCATGGGATTCCATCTGTTGATCCATCGTCTCCTGCATTTCTTTAAGCAGTTCTCGTGTTTCCTTTGTAAGGGCATCTAACCGTTGATTCATTTCTTTAAGCAATTTTTGTGTTGCCTCCTTATGGGCATCCGTCTGTTGACCCATATTCTTCTGTATTTCTTTATGCAAATTTTGTGATTCCTTTGTGAGTGCATCTACCCGTTGATTCATCTCGTTAAGCGATTTTTGTGTTGTCTCCTTGTGCGCCTCCATCTTTTGATCCATGTTCTCCCGCATTTCTCTAAGCGATTTTTGTGTTTCCTTTGTAAGGGCTTCTAACCGTTGATTCATGGTCTCCTGTAACTCTTTATGAGATTTATTTGTGTCCTTCTTGTGATCCTCTAATAGCATCATGAGAAGTGATTTTAAATCCAGATCTTGTCTTTCGGGTGTGGTGGGGTATCCAGGACTTGCTGCTGTTGGAGAGTTGGGTTCGGATGGTCCCACATTACTTTGATTAGTGTTAGTAACATTCCTACGTTTGCCTTTTGCCATCTGGATACCTCTGGTGTTAGTTGGTCCTGCTGCCACTGGCTGTTGGTTGGACCTCCTGTGAGCCTGCAAAGCTATTTCTGCCCCCCCTGGATTACCAGGATTCCCCTGGCACCGATTTCTGGGGCCTGCCTGCTCCTGAGTGACTTTGGAGCCCTAATGTGCTTTGCCCCAAGTGATCTTATATTGGGGAGGCCTTGCACATCTAAAGGCTCAGCCTAGTGGATTCCTGGAGCAGAGGTCGCCAAAGGGAGGCTGGCAGGCTCCTGCCCTGTGCAGGGGTGTGTGATCTCTCCTGGGGGGGGGAGGGGGCGTCCCTCTGCCAGGCAGAAGTCCCACAGCAGATCTGGCGCGCTGGTCACTGCAGATCAGCCCAGCACCTGGGAGCAGGTTACACACAAGCTGCCTGAACCGGAAGCGATATTATGCCTGTCTGTCTCTGAGCCTGGCGGTCCCAACTACCTGGTCACTGGAGCAAAGATGGCGGAGGGCAGTCTCCGTGGCGCCGCTCACCCTGTGGTCACGATGGCCCGCCGATCTGGCACCCAGACGACCACAGCGCCAACCCGCCCTCGGGCACAGACGGAAGCCCCAACAGGCCGTGTCCCAAGTGATGTTATATCGGGGGGAGAGCCTGGGTACCGGTCTCTCCAGCGCAGTCCGCGGGAACAGAGGTCGCGGAAGGGAAGCTGGCAGGCTCCCTCCTTGCGCGGGGTCCCTCCACCAGGCAGAAGGTCCCGCCGCGGAACTGGCGCGCTGGTTACTGCAGATCAGCCCAGCACCTGGGAGCAGGTTACACACAAGCTGCCTGAAACCGAAGCGATATTATGCCTGTCTGTCTCTGAGCCTGGCGGTCCCAACTACCTGGTCACTGGAGCAACGATGGCGGAGGGCAGTCTCCGTGGCGCCGCTCACCCTGTGGTCACGATGGCCCGCCGATCTGGCACCCAGACGACCACAGCGCCAACCCGCCCTCGGGCACAGACGGAAGCCCCAACAGGCCGTGTCCCAAGTGATGTTATATCGGGGGGAGAGCCTGGGTACAGGTCTCTCCAGCGCAGTCCGCGGGAACCAAGACCTACCTTGAATGGGAGTGGCATCATCCCATATGCTGGGAACCTGGTTGGGATCCAAGAGGAAAGAGGAAAATGGCAGTTAATGCAAGCAATGCACTTCCCCTCTCTGTTTCCTGTATGCTATGAAGTGAGCTGCTCTGGGCTGACACAGCATCCCCACAATAAACACAAATCCCAGAGACTATAAGCCAAAATAAATATTTCTCCATACTATGCATATAAGGTAATCACAGTGACAGAAAGTCTTACTTGCCAAGAAAATTCATACCAAAAGTGACATTATTGCTCTAAGTATTCCTGAAAACAGTTCACAAATAGTTATAACGAGTTTGTGCAAAAAATCTGAAAAGTTTAATGATGCAGAGTAGGAAGGCTAGAGATGGCTACAATTTAAGCTTAAGGAATGATTATGGTGGGAGCTCAGAAGACTAGAATGCTTGTATGACTGAAAGTAAAAACTGGTTTTCAGCTTTCAGCTGGGGATGGGGGCTTGTTTGGGAACTGTAACAAAGATCATTTGTATTAAATCATAGCAAGTAACTTTTCTGTATTTTGTTCTTGTCTTGAGACTTTTCAAGATGCTGTTGATCTTGGATTGAATGAAAAATGAAAATGCAGTCAACATAAGCAGAGCATCCCTGCTCTGTCTGCTTTCTGGCTTCCATAATGGCAATGGCTCTGCTTTGCCCCACTCTGTCACTATGTATTGAAACCTCTTGAAAAGTGAGGTAAAATAAAATTGCCCTGCCCCTATTCATTAATTTACAAAATGTTATATCACAGTGATGGAAAAATCTAACACATTTGAGGTTTTTTTTATCATTTTATTTTATTTTCCATTTTATTGGAAATAGATTCCCCTCTCATACAATATATGTTGATTACAGTTTCCCCTCCCTTGACTCCTTCTAGTTCCCTACCCAATTCCCCTCCCATCCAGATCCACTCCTTTTCTGTCTATCATCATAAAAGAATGGGCTTCCAAGAGACAATAAATATAACAAAGTAAAATATAATAAGATAAAACAGAAAACACCACATGAAAGTTGGATAAGGTAATCCAACAGAAGGAAAAAGAGCCCAAGAGAAGGCACATGAATCAGAGACCCACTTGTTCACACTTAGGAGTCCCTTAAAAATTGTAAACTGAAAACCATAATATATATGCAAAGAAACTGGTACTGATCCTTTGCTCTCTGTTTGCTGCCTCAGTCTCTGTGAGTTCACATGAGCTTTCCTTAGTTGATTTAGAGGGCCTTGTTCTGGTGTCCTCCATCCTCTCTAGCTCCTACACTCTTTCTGCACTCTTTCCCTGAGCTCTGAGGGCAAGGATTTAATGTAGACACTCCATTTAGAGCTGAGTGTTTCAAGTCTTTCTCTGAGTAATGTCTGCCTGTGGGTCTCTGTCTTTGTTCCCATTTGTTTCAGAAGGAAGTTTCTCTGATGATGGCTAAATAAGCTACTGATCTATGAGTGTAGTACATGAACATTAGTCATTTTATCACTATTTTTTAAGACCAAAAGTATTTAGGTTTAATGTAGGTTTATGGGCTATCTAGTCTCTGGTTCTTGGTCACCTATGTAGTGCTGGGTATGGGTTTCATCTCATGGAGAGGGCCTCACCCAAGTCAAATCAGTTATTGATTGTCACTCCCACAAACTTTGTGCCACCATCACCCTAGCATATTTTGTAGTTAATACCCAGTTGTGAATAAATGTTTGTGGCTCACTTGATATTTACATTTCTCTTTTGATAGTATACAGAGTATGTTCCTGTAACAAAGACACTGGAATGCTGGGGTAAAGGCACTATGTAGACACTAGCTCAACATCTCATGTTTGATGAGTTGTGTGGTTATTGTATTCAGCAATGGGGCCTTGATGTCAGTTGGTGAAGAATAGCCTATTGTTTTGGCAATGGCCTGGAATGTTTAGGGATTTCCATAGATGCCCTTTGGCCAACAACTCAATTAGATGTAACCTGGTCCTGGTAACAGAAGTTTCATTTGGTGTTAAGAGATGGCCAATTGGGACTTCGTCTCACCCATTATTTGGGGAATTCATTATGATCATCTTCATGTATTTTAGGAAGTTTCCACTGTACTAGGTTGCCATAATTCCTGTCAGATGCCCTCAATTCTATCTGTCTCTCTCTGCATTTCTTCCATCAACAATATCTCCCCTTCCCCTCTTCACTTGATCTTTTTCTTCTGTCTCCTTGCCCCAAGACCACCCATAACATCTATTCTATTTCCCCCTCCCAGGGAGATCCATGTGTCTACCCTAGTCCCTTCCTCTGTTCCCAACCTCTCTGGATCTATGAATTGTAGTTTGGTTATCATTTACATATTGGCTAATATACACATAAAAGTCAATACATACCACATATATCTTTGTGGGTTTGGATTACCTCGCTCAGGATGATGTTTTCTTCTTCCATCCATCTACCAGACAAGTTCATGATGTCATTTTTTTAAACAACCAAGTTATATGGCACTACATATAACACATTTAAGTTGTTTCCAAATTCTGGATATTATCAATAGAGCAGCAATGAACATGGTTGAACAAGCAAAACCAGTTATCCTAACCATTTATACTAACTATTATATTAGGATAAAGAATTCTTTGGTTATATGTCCAAGAGTAGTATAGCTGGATCTCGAGGTAGATAGATTCTCACCTTTCTGAAGAACTGCTACACTGATTTCCATAGTAGCTATACAAGTTTGCTCTCCACCAGCAATAGATGAGTGTTCCTCTATTCTACATCCTCCCCACCATGAGATGTCACTTGTGTTGTTGATCTTAGACATTATGACAGGTGTAAAATAGACTCTCATTTTTTCTTAGTAAGATTATATGCTTCAAATATAATCTAAAAAGCTAAAACCAAACAAAATGCAGAGTTTTGGAGCTCAGTCCCAATGGATATATCTCAATACAATGCCTGCTTCTAAGGTTCAGGGATAATTGTTGAAGAGGAGGCAGAAAGACTGTAAGAGTCAGAGGAACAGGTAATTTACTGTGAGATCTTGTCTCCTCAGAATGTCAGAGTTACACTCATGAAGTCTTACCAATGTGCCTGCCTGAATATAGTGGAAGGGTGTAATACTAATAAACATGGTATTGTGGATGGGAAAGTCCAAGAGGCTTCAGTCCTGCATAAAGAAGTACAAGGAACAAAGAAATTCTGGGAGAGAAATAGTCTTATATCCAGGAGAGCACACAAATTGTTTATTTAATACCAAGTATTAGCCATGAGAGCATAATATAGGTAGCATTATATATATTGAGCATGTTGAACATATATATTTATGAACATATATGTGTATGTAGCAATAATTAATGAAAAAAAGAGGCCATGAATTTGAAAGCAAGCAAGGAAGGGTATATGAGAAAGTCTAGAATGAGGGAAGTGAAGGGTAGAATGATGTAATTATATTATAATCTCAAAAAATAAAATTTGAAGAGTGATATTTTCATTATTTATTACTTTTCATTATTTAAAACTTTAACTTTGTACCTTAATTCAATGCCATTCATGTCAATGATCAGAACACAGTTATTAATTATATTATATATACAAATATAGACTTGGCATGTATAAGAATAATACATTTGCATGACTGATATATTAAGGTTTAATATGTCAACATTAATGGCAAGTACATACTTAAATATGTTTAATTCTCTTGGGAAAAATTAAAATGCTCAAGTGACCAGAGAAAATATTTTAGGTAGAATTCATGGCATAACTCATATAAATACTTATATTATTTGAAGAAATTGAAGATAGTGAATTCAAAGGACATTTTATTATGTTACCAGGAATTCACAAATTTGATATATGGAATTTTAATGTGGAGATCATTTGTTTTGTAGACTTTGGATATATTTGGATACATATGGAAACACGTGTATGATACATATATATATGCTTACACGTGATTCTTAGTGTGATAGAAGAAGTTTCTTCTAACAATTTATGAATTTCTGAATTTCTTATCATTTTTTAAATGGATGTGTGTGTACCCTTCTGATTTTTGTTAATATTTGTGGTGATTATATGAAATAATGGGTTCCATAATGACCTTTCTATAGACATTATTGGACATGTATCATCCACTGCTTCATCTCCCATGCAGATGTAGGGGTGAAAAGCTATGTATAAGATTCCTTTCATTGTCCAGTCTCAGGTAACCCTGGGAGGGTCTTAGACTGCATCATGCTTAAATTTCAGGCATTGACTCAAAGCAATTGAGATGTCCTCATCTGATGGACTTTTTGGTCCTTTCACTTGAATCACAGTTTTGATTCAAGTTTTGATCATTGGTTCTAACACTGGAACATGGTTTATCACAAAACCCAAATCTTCTGGGACCTTGAAGATTCACAGTGAACTTTAAGGAGAACCGGAGTGAAGGTTAGAATCATCTCAAGAAAAATGTGACAAGAATTCTCATGGTCTTTCAGACAGGGGGTGAAGCCTTCCTGTGTGAGAAGTAGAACAAAATCTCATTGCAAAATGAGGAAAATAAAATCCCTCTGAGGATGTGCCAGAGAGATTGGCAGCCACCTGCATGCTGCAATTCTCAGTAAAATAGAGACTGTAGCTAGCAGACGGACAGTAGAGATAAGGAAATTCCAAACCTTAGGCCTGTTTGTACCAGCTGGTAGATTCATGCTGCTTCTGGTAGGAAAAAAATGTGATTCGACAGAGATAAACTAGAAGCAGGAGTCAAACGAGTCAAGTCTTGAAGGCTGTGACACTCTTAGCCTCTCATACAGCAAGCAACACCAAAATGACTCCTAAATAAAGACTGTGGCTCAAGAAGGCAAGAGGGTCACCGTTGAAGCTTTTGTTAGGACTATGGTAGTATCAGAAGCAAAGCCCTAGAGTACTGTTTGTGGAGAGAGAAAGACACTCTGAAGGGATGAAGGGCTACCCATCTTTTCTCAATCAAACAATACTAGATTCCTGGAGAGTTGAGCATTTCACACCTCCTGTTATGGAAGTCTGAGACATTCAATGTCTCACTTTTGCCAAAGGAAGCGATTGTCAATAAAACTCACAGAAATCTCACAAAGCCAAAAAACTGATTCAAGTGAAAGGACCAAAAAGTCCATCAGATGAGGACATCTCAAGCTTCTTCGATTCACCAGCAGGAAGCAGGATGAGAAACCAAATGGCAGAGACATGAGATGTCCAAAAGCCAAGTCAAAACAACAACGACGATGACGACGACAAAAAACCAAATGTAAATAATATCAGGGGGAAGCTCATTAACACATGCAAGTGATATATATTGAGAGGCATAAAAGAAATCAGTGGATTAAAGAAACTAAAAAGGATGGAAAGTTCAAACCACAGAGTCTGGAGCTTATTGGGCAAATGCACAGAGCCACAGGGACCCAGCTCCAGATCTTGAGACTCCATCAAAGAGAATGCAAGACCTACTCGTTTGGATTTCACAGCCACATGAACCTGTGATCTCAGTCAACAGCTCACCCCTATTTTTAGCACCCCCCATAGAATATACCCATGTTAGTTATTATTATTATATCTGTACAAATATTAAAAGACTTATTGTTCATTGTAATTATTTCTCCTTTTACTTTGGAAATGGATACATGACTAAAATACTATAGTATGTTTTGTGTTCTATATATTTAGCTATGTATTCATGTCCATGTTGGAAAACCATATAAAACTATGTAAGGGAGAGTACAAGATATGAAAAGGAGAAATGGGTAAATGAGGGGGAGAGGAGGGAATATACTCATGGAGTGTAATTGGATTGAAATTGGGATGGGGCTTGGCTAGTAAGAGCTAGAAAAAGACACAGGAATGTGAGTTAGCATCATCAACTGTTTCTCCTCTTTGGTGATGCCATCTCTTGCTCTCTGTATCTTCCTGGGCAGCAATTATATAAGCAAAAAAAGTCAGGTTTCATGAAAATGCAGCCACCCTAGGTCGAACTCCATAGTTCTTATTTGTCGTTGGGAATCATAATTTTGGGGAGTTGGTATGTTCTGGTTTTAGAGAGTCCAGCTGTTCCAAAGATGGACTTCAAGTGTGTGCTGAATAAATTTTATAAGTTTTGCTTTCATCTTTCTCTTCTTCCATGCAGGATTTGGAATTTGAAAGAAAAGGACTCAGCCAAGACATTCCCATGTCATGTTTAAAGAAGGAAAAAACATTCAAGAAGTACGTTCCTTAATGTTAAGTTTGTGCACTATTGTGTGTGTGTGTGTGTGTGTGTGTGTGTGTGTGTGTGTGTGTGTGTGTGTGTGTGTTGTCTTCCTATGAATTAAGTATGGATGACTTGCAGGTAATAGACACCCCTAGGTTGATTTAACTAGAGGGCCAGGCTTTAGGGAACTATGTCCCCATATTATCCTGGGATAGATCAGTATTCTTCATCTCTGAGATGTTGGTGGATGGACCTTCTTGCCTTGCTGGAATAGTGGGAGCTGTGTTTGACTGACCTCTATGAGAACATTCAGATTCTTGGACCAGTACAGGAACTTCCAAGGTTTGAGCAAAGCAGTCACTTCACACCAGCATGCCCAGAGCTGACATGTGTTAGTTTTTAGCTAGGATAGTCTCATTTGGAGCATTAGCATTTACCCATCTTATCTGTCCTTGAACAAAGCTGTCAGCATATTTCAGCATCAGTTGCCTGTCAGTGAGGCAGGAATGCTAACACCTGTTGGATATCCTGGGGGTTGAACGAGGTAAGAAGTAAAGTATTCTCTAAGCTTGCTGAAAGCCCAATGCTACATCACGCTGAGAAAAAAAAAACAAAACATCAGCCATTCTCAGCAAGGATCAGTGTCATCCCCAGGGAACATTTGACAACATCTAGGGACATTTTGATTATGGAAGCTGGCGTTAGATAGGTTGTCTAAGAGTATTTGTTGGGCAGAGAGCAGGATTCATTAAATAGTCTGGCAGCATACTGAGCAGCCTCCACAACGGAGCACTACCTGGTTAAAAAGGTCACTGATGCTGAAGCTGAGAAGACTGTTGTGCATAGGTGCTTCCTCTCTATTGCCACTTCCCTTAGCTTGTGTTCCGACTGCAAGTAGGGTAAACACGAGATTGGAGTCTGTCTCCCTGTGAAGACCGCGTAGTGTCTGAGACAATAGCTGTACACTTAGGATTATATATCATTAAAGTGTCATTTCTATGTTCAACTAGAGATCAGTAGAACATGGAATAGCATCCCTTCCACACCCAACGTTTCTAATGATAGGACTTTGTACTATGGAAATTGCCAGGGAAGCCTGTAAGACTTTATACGCGAGAGAGCTAAATTCCAGGCTAACTTGCAACAGTCAAAATAGGAACTAACCTAAATAGCCAACAATAAGGGATCATTTAAATAAGTTGCAGCAGGCAGAATTAAACACTAGACAGACCTAAAATTCTAAATGTAGCAAGTAGGAAAATATGCCTACGATGTACAAGGTAGAAAATAGAAGTTAGAAAAATAATATTTATAGCATCAGTTTCACTTTGTATTAAAGATGGATAACTTAGCTATCGAGTCATGGACAAGCCTGTAATTTGCAGAGGTTATATCTAGTCTGTCAGCTGTGGGAAGCGTTTTGACGATGTTCAGTGGAGCACATATGCAGCCAGACTTCTGTAACCACGATGTTGTGTGTACCTCGTCATAGTCTCAAGAAGCCTTAGACAGGAAGTAGTTATAGGATCTGGAATGATGGCTCAGTAAGAGAGCAAATATGACTCTTTCAGAGAAGACTTAGCTTTAGTCCCTGTTAACCATATGGGGTGGCTCAAAATCACCTGCAACTCGAGCTTTGTGTCAGTGGTTCCCAACCTTCTCAGTGCTGCAACCCTTCAGTTCAATTCTTCATGCTGTGGTGACACCCAACCATAAAATTATCTTTATCGCTACTTCATAACTGTAATTTTGCTACTGTTATGAATCATAAGGCAAATACCTGATATCCAAGATACCCCCAAATGGAATCGGAAGCCATGGATTGAGAACTACTGCTTTAGGTGATCTGATATCCTCGTTGGGGCTCTTGGGATACTGTCCTCACATGTACATATTCACATATACACACATATGTACACATAATTTAAAATGAAATACATCTTAACAAAAAAGTATTTGTTAAAAAAAAAATAAGCAGACCCAACATATATACTGAAGACATACAGCTCTTTTCCCCCTTGTTACTCTTCTAAACAACCCAGCCCAGGAACTATTCGCTTAGAATTTGCACTATATTCAGTGTTGTAAGTCAGGTAGAAATGACTTCACCTATAAGTGAGCCTGCGTGCATAAGCTCCATGCAATAGCACACCATTGTAGATAAGGTTTCAGCTTCTGGGAGGGGGCGTGTCTTAGAACCTGCCTTCCAGTGTATAGGGAAGATGTCGGTACATCTTAACATAATGTTAATAGCCGGGCAGTGGTGGCGCATGCCTTTAATCCCAGCACTTGGGAGGCAGAGGCAGGTGGATTTCTGAGTTCGAGGCCAGCCTGGTCTACAGAGTGAGTTCCAGGATAGCCAGGGCTACGCAGAGAAACCCTGCCTCGAAAAACCAAAAAAAAAAAAAAAAAAAACCCAAAAAACATAATGTTAATAATGCTTGATCAGAGAGTGAAACAGGAATTATGATCTACTTCAGGTCTTGCTTAGGGTCTTACTACTATGAAGCGACACCTTAACTGTAGCAGCACCTTTAAAGGAAACCATTTAATTGGGGCTGGCTTATAGTTTCAGAGATTTAGTCCATGATTGCATTGGTGGAGGAGCTGAGAGTTCTACCTCCAGATCCAGAGGCAGCAGGAAGAAGGAGTGCCCCTGGGCTGACTGGGGTTTCAGAAACCCTAAAGCCTCATCCAGTGACATACTTTCTCCAAGAAGGCAGCATCTCCCAATAGTACCACTTCCTATGAATCTGTGGGGGCCTTTTTCAAGGCAGACAGGATCTCATGCCTGCTCCTGGCCTCGGACCTTGACCACAACTGCTTTACAGGAGCTCAAGTCAACAATGTCTCTGGGTGCCTTCTCCTTTATACTCACTCTTTTTAAAAAGAAAATTTGTTTAAAATTAATTGGTTATTTTATTTATTTACATTCCCTTCCTGGTCTCCCCTCCGCAAACCCCCCATCCCATCTCCCCTCCTCTTTGCCTCTAAGAGGGTGCTCCCCCACCCTCTCCTGACTCACCCTTCTAGCATACCCCTATGCTAGGGCAACAAGCCTCTACAGGATCAAGGGCCTCCCCTCCCAGAGATGCCAGACAAGACCATCCTCTGCTACATATATAGCTGGAGCCACGGGTCCCTCTATATGTACTCTTTGGTTGGTGGGAGCTCTGAGGAGTCCTGTTAGTTGATATTGTTCTTCCTATGGGGTTTCACACCCTTCAGCTCCTTCAGTCCTTCCCCCTAACTCTTCCATTGGGGTCCCAGGCTCAGTCTGATGGTTGGTTGTATCTGCATCTGTCTTAGTCAGGTGCTGGCAGAGCCCCTCAGGGAAGAGCCATGCCAAGCTCCTGTCTGTAAGCACATCTTGGCATCAGCAATAGTGTAGGGGTTTGGTATCTGCAGATGGGATGGATCCCCAGGTGGGGAAGTCTCTGGATGGCCTATCCTTTAGTCTGCTCCATTTTTTGTTTCTGCATTTTCTTTAGACAGGAACAATTCTGGGTTAAAAATTTTGAGATGGGTGTATGGCCCCTTACTCTTTTTTAACTTGCAGGAAATAAGTTTTAGAAAAAAAGTGGGCTTGTTACCAGGGGTCATATTTTCTTTCAGTTTTTTTTCTTTTGTCCTTTTCTCCCTCCTTCTCTCCCTCCCTCCCTCCCTCTCTCCCTCCCTCCCTCCCTCCCTCCCTTTCTTCCTTCCTTCCTTCCTTCCTTCCTTCCTTCCTTTCTTCCTTCCTTCCTTCCTTCCTTCCTTCCTTCCTTCCTTTCTTCCTTCCTTCCTTCCTTCCTTCCTTCCTTCCTTCCTTCCATCCTTCCTTCCTTTTGATAATAGAGCAAGCAAGATCTTAGTATTCAGATTAAAATTTTAGGACATTTCTGAGCACCTTGTGATTTTTACCAAGGGAACAAAGAAAGAAACTGAGGGGAACCATCTTACTGTGGTTAACATAAGATGTTTGATGTTTACTAATGAAATCTGTTTACCTTCATAACTGTATAATAGGGCCATTAAAGACAATAGATACAGTAGTTTAAAAGTAATAAAATTTACAACAAAGTGTATTTAATTTGAAATTGAATTGCCAGCAAATGGGTGTCCTAATGAACCCCTGTGTCAACGCAGCTCCAACCACATTAAGGGAGATAATTTGTATCATAGAAACTGAATCAGCAGCGAGACCCCAAAAGGCTATTCCTCTGGTGGGGGTACAGTCATTGTCACAGATGGCCCTGCTGATGGAATTAAGCTTAAGTCAGGAGAAGTGGGAGATACGATTCTTCGTAATTCAAATGCACTTGGGAAAGCAGACAGATGATGTCAGGGTTTGAGAAGCAAATAAACAAAAAAGTCAACAATGAAGAAGAGTCTTGAATAAAGGGAGTGCATAATTAATAAGAGGACGAGAGCCTGGGGAGCATTTTAAGGAGAGAAATGAATCTTGATCTCAGGCAATGACAGAAAATGTTTATGTCATTTCAGCTAAGCATCTATTTTCTCAAGGTTTCATCAACAATTTGTAGGATCAAAGAAGAATGGGTAGAAAAAAATGAAATGACAAGAAATCTTATCAAACACAGATGGCCCTCTACATCTGTGGCTTCTGCATCTAAGCATTCAACCACTAAAGGATGGAAGATGCAGTTAGATCTATGATGGCTTTAGCCATACTGAGCATGTTTGCTCTGTTGGTATATTAAAGAAACAATGTGGCATAGCAACTATTTATATAATTTGTCCATTCATTAAGCATACTAGTAAACCAGCTACAGCAGTGGGTCTCAACCTGTGGGTCTCCATCCTTTTGTGGATCAAATGACCTTTTCAAAGGGAGTTGCCTAAGAGAATGAGAAAACACAGATGCTTATATTATGGTTCGTAACAATTGCAAAATTACAGTTATGAAATAACAAAAAGATAATTTTATGGTTGGAGGGTCAACACGACATGAGAAACTGCACAAAAGCTTCACAGAATTAGGAAGGTTGAGAGCCACTGCTCTAGAGATTATTTGAAGTGTAAGGTGAGAAATGGGCCTGGAAAGGTGACCTAGGGGTTTAGAAGGCTCGCAGGTCTTATAGATGACCAGAGTTTGCTTCCCAGCACCCATGGGGGATGACTCACAGTTAACCTGTAACTCTCAATCCGGGGAATCAGACGCTCTCTCTGACTTCCAAGAGAATCTGTAGTCACAGGCTTGTATTTGTGTGTGCACTTATGTGCACACACAATTAAAATAAAATATTGAAAAATATAGTATGTAGAATTTATGTATATACCATGATGCATTATATAAGGGATAGGAGCCTCTGTGGATTCTGAGTTATGATTTATGATGAGTCCATTCCTTACAGATAAAGGAAGACAACTGTATTTGATTTCTGGTTATTTCTGAAACAATTGACATTTTAATTGTTGGGAGCTCAGTACCTTACATAGCATGTCATATATTTTATGGGGCTGTACTTCAAAAACCATGCTTTAATCACATACAGCACCTGCAATGTGCTGTTTATTTAATTCCTCATTAATACAAGAAAAAAAAAACCCATCAGACTGTATTGTGGAACTGAAAATAAGGCTTTTCTTCCTTCGTGCTTCGTTTTCAGTATCTTTCCTTTCTTTTTTAACTTCTTTTCCATACCTGCTGCAGAGTTCTGAGTGAGTCGTGCACTGTAGATGGGAATCCTTATACAAAAGGTAGTGCCGCAGAGCAGCGCTCATTTCCAGAAATGACTAAAGAATCTAGAAGAGCAGAAGGGACTTGCTGGAAGGTGAGCACTCTTGACTGGCTTCTCCTGCAAAATATCAGATGAAGCCATCCATTGTGTGGCTGCCCTTACCTGTTCTTTTCCTCCCAAGGGTTTCTTGAGAGAAAGCAGGTCTTACTAAATGTTTTTGATGCTAATACCATACCATACCCAGGCCAAACGCTGCCCATGGAAAGTCAGTGGCATTCCTCAGCACAGGGTGCCAGTATGACCAAGCTCAGTGTCAGCAGTCCGTTTGAGGTAGGCTTGCCAACATGCAAATGACGCGGGCCGGAGATTTGATGAATCTTCATTCCCCTTCTCCCACTCTGCCTGGCATGTGCTTGGCGGAGGTTGTAAATGCAAGAGAGATTGTGGTATAATTCCTCAGACTGGCATGTCTGCCCCCTAGTCACCATTCGATTATCTTCCAAATTGCTGTGTTTCAGAGAGATAAAGATTCTTTATGGCTTGCTGACTTGAAACAACCACAAGAGACGGCACAGAGATGGCTAGGCGACCATGCATAGTAATTCTATTGGTAAATGACAAAAATCTTTGTATGACATTTCCAAAAAAATTACTATGGAAGATGAATCTAAAACACAAAATGCCACATTTGGCATGCAAAACTATCACAATATATTTCAGTATAAAATTCATAGAGGCGGTTAATTTAGAATGTGTTTAATAACTCCGTCTGCCTGCATCAGTAATCCTGCCTTGAGGTCTGAAAAGATTGTCTTATTTATTCAGATGGTGTTAATTTTCAAAAAATATTTTTGGAAACCAAAATATTAAGGTTAAATCTTTGTTGTTAATTAAGATTTTCTAATTAAACCAAAAATAATTGTTATTCTGATTACTTTTTAAGTATGATTTGAACGGGAAACAAAGGAAACTGAACAACTTTCTTTGTTTACTTAATTACAGAAGCAGATTATATATGCGGAACTATGCATTATCTCAGTATATTCTTGACAGGATTAAGAAGTCCCTCTTCTGTCAACTGTAGATTAACCTGGTGGTACCCCTATTCTAGGCGGAAGAGTAGCATGTCCTTAAAAATGATATTATTTAAGATTGAAGCATGAAATACTTCAAGGTTGAATTACTCAGGGACTTGTAAGTCTAGAAATAAAACATAATGATAACTGATTTCTCAACAATCTTGCTGAAGTGTTTACTTAATCTGAAACAATAGTTCACTAAAATCATTAATTTGAATAAACTTCTTGGCAATTACTGAACATAGAAATGGACTGCTCCAGTCAACTGTGAATGAGCAATGAAACTTGAATGTTCCGTAAAACATTCAATCTTGTCTCAGTTACATGCGATAGGCTGAGACTTAGGCCTTGATATTTCCCTCTTTCTTGTTGTGGGACGGACTCTCATTGGAAGCCTGTGGGGCAAGTTGACGTGCGGAGAACATGTTGGATCAGACAAGGCGTAAGTCTTACATGTTTTGCAGGTCACTTATCAATGTGGTGTTATTATCTGTTATTAGTATTGCTTATGATCTCCGCCTTTCTCATGTCATGTGTGAAGCTCGCGCTGGGGTTTCATATTCCCCAATATCTTAGCAGGCCTGCTGTGTGGTTCTCAGACGTGTTGGATTCCAGCTAATTCCATCTTACTATAATAGATTAATGGTTTCTGATAGCATAACTTATTAACATACCAAGCTTAAACACTGGTTAAACTTTCCCTCCCATCACCAGGGAGTTTGCTTTTTGACCTCTTAATTATACATTGTGGGTCCTTGTCTGTTATCATTGCTAATACCTAACAATTACAGGTTGAGTAAAAATAATTGTCTCCCTTTTTTACCCCCTGAAAAGCCCATTGTTGCTAATTGCTTGGTTTTACTCAGTTCCTGTGTAACTCGAGAACTCTTCCTTTTATGTAGGGTGAGCAGCCTCAGTTGCCTAGTCTGCAAATACAGATCAGATGTGTCAGGGGTCTCAAGGACAAGGCTCCCCAAGGCTCCTACCTCCTCAGAGTGTCTCTGCTCAATCAACTTGGGAGCTGTGCCTCACAGGGGTGTCAAACTGAGCAGCCGAAGACAAGAACATGCCCAGTTCATCATGGTGGCAACTTTTATGACGTGGGGCTCTATTTCCATGAAAGCCTTTCTGTGGTAAGCTGGCCTTCTGTGCACACATATTACTTTGTGTTTAATTAAACTCTCCTGTCACTATCCGCTCACCATTCCTCTCTGTCCAGAATCAACCCACTGTCCTCAAAACAAAGGATCTTATTCATATAATCTTCTATGATCACATTCACTTACTCAATAAGGGTTCAATAAACACCTACTATCAGTCTGTCTCTGTCTGTCTTTGCCTCTCTTTCTTGTTCTCTATCTCTATCATCTATCTATCTATCTATCTATCTATCTATCTATCTATCTATCTATCTATCTATCTATCATCTATCTATCTATTATCTATCTATCCATCTATCAATCATTTTTCTCTATATCTATTATCTATCTATCTATCTATCTATCTATCTATCTATCTATCATCTATCTCTATATCTATTACTTATTATCTATCATCTAACTCTTTTCTTTTTATCTATCTATCTATCTATCTATCTATCATCTATCTATCTATCTATCTATCTATCTATCTATCTATCATCTATCGATCTCTATATCTATTATTTATCTATTATATATCATTATCTATCTATACCAGTGCTATTAAAGATAAAGAGATACTTAGTTCTGTGGTCTTCATTTGTTGAGAGTGTAGTATGGAGTATTGATCTTTCTATTTTCAGGGTTTCTTAGCAAACAATGCTAACACATGTCCTGTGTGTGGCACATGCATATGTTTGTAGGCAGCCAGGAGTCAGAGGAACTGTATGTATAGTAAGCAGTAGATCGTACTGACTGTTCAAATGCATTCTGGAAAGGAGGGTGCTGGGAGAAAACATGGTAGGCGGGTCTAGAAGTGATCCTGGAGAAAAGGAGGACATCAAGTTCAGAGAGTAGCTGTACAATAGGGGCAGTGAAACCACGTTCGACTTCTCCTGGAGCATCTATCTGCACCGGACAGATGGTATCTTCCTTGGTAGGTAAAGTACAAAGAGAAAGGAGAGTTGACTGGTCCTAGAAACCCAGGTCGAGCTGTTGTACTGGAGGCATGACATTGACTGTTCACAGCAGAACTGCCTTTACCCTATTAATGTGAATTATTACAAAAATCATCAGAATTGACACTGGTACTGAAGGATAAGATTCAAGGAGAAAATTTTTTCCCTACCTGAAAACAGAGTTTCACATTGTGTTTTTAGTAGCAGATGTGTTACTGTAACCACCCCCTCCTTTTTCTCTGTAACTAAGAAGCAACTCCATAGCAAATTGTGACTGTGGAAAGCCAATAGCATCAATCAAAACCATTAGACAATGTAATTACTCTGTCATTCAGAAGGAGATAGGTAGAGGTTAGGAAAAACCAAAAACCAAAGACAAGCATGACCCATCAATGGAAGATGAGCACTTAATAACAGCAATACCTTTGTGCATGTATGACTAGCTTTAAACATATTAGTATGCTCACTGCTATAACAGTCATGACAAAAGCTGCTTTGAAACAGGAATGTAAAAATTCATTGTAAGGAAATGTTCAGTGGAAAAGGGACCTTGACTGACAAGATCAAATGGAGGGAATGACCTATTAGGGGCCAACTTGGAAGATGGTATAGTGAGGTTGTCCTACCAGAGGTATGTGCAGAAAGATGCCCTGCCAGTGCATAGCAGGAATCTAATAATCCCCCTTATTGTTGTTGTAATTATTAATTTATAATTATAAAAATTATAAAAATTTATCCACTGGGCTTTTCTTTTAATTAATATGATAAGCGCTTATAGTTTAGATAACTTACAAAATAACCTTTGGTTAAAACAATGTAGGTTAATATACTTTTTACTTTTTCTTCCCTTCATGATCCCCATACTCTACAATTATATTCTTTTGGTCCATTTCAAACTTTCTTGTCTTTAAATGTTTTTCATTGAGGTGTGCTATAGTTTGTTTTTATTACTTGCATTTGTTCAACTGTCTATTCTCTCTCAAGTCCCTGGGTAAAAATGTGAACTCTGGATGCAGGAGCCTCATCTAGTCTTGTTGGCTTTGTAGACGGTATCCCAGATGAGCTGTCGAGGCATTGTAATGGTTCCATGTGTGGAACAGTGTCTTTTGGAGTTTAAAAGCCTTGATCCACAGAGTAGAACTATTAAGCCTTTAAGATGGTGGGCCCTTTAGAGTCAGAATACAGTGTGAGGCCCTTCATCCATTGAGGCTCCACCTTTGAAGGGGATTGTGAACCGCACTCTCTTCCTCTATTTTTGCTTCCTGGTTCACAAGATAAGTCATTCTAGCCATGCCCCACCCTGGCACTGTGATATGCTGCCTTGTCAGAGACTGAAAGCAGTGGATATCACTGAAGTTAGACTAGAACTTCCCAAATTAAGAACCAAAGTCAGTATATAAGCTAATTGCCTTGGGTATTTCTTTTTAGTACTAGCGTGCTGATTTGTATACAAGGTAGGCTCTGGGAAAAGTACCAGTAGGAGGAGTTGCACCGTGTAGGTCTGGAAGGACGCTCACTGCAAGTTAAAAGAATGAGGTTGCAAAGATTATTTACAGTGTCAAGGCTGCACTGAGACTGTAGGACAGGCTGCTGATTCCCGGAACGAGGAAAGCATTCTCTGGTCCTGCCAATCAGAGAGGGAAGCATCTTGGAATGGTTAAAAGAACAGTTCTAAAAATTTTGCATGTGTCAGAAAATGAAAACAAAACAGAATTATCTGCTGCCTGCCATGGCCTGGAAAATGTATTCTTTAACAGGCTGACAAAATAACATTGAATTGTGTCTGTCCCTTAATATTCATGCTCAGAAGAATCTGGGAATCTCACATTCTAAACAAACAAAACCCCATTAGGCTACTTCACATTCCATCTATATATGAACAGCACAACACTCACAACAAAAAATTAAAACAAGAGAAACACCTAAGACAACCATAATTTGTCAGGAAAGAGGAGTCACAAGAGCTTTTCTGCTTGCAGAATGTGAAAGGCTGCTGCTGAAATAAGTCCCATTTGCTCCATCAGAGTCACCCCAGTAACATCAAGTTTTCTCATTAAGCATACAACTCTGCCTGCTGGTCTCACTGCTACCGTTTGTAGGAGGCTGACGGTTAAAAGAGTGAGTTTTCAAGCAATACACTGTAATATGATGTCATTTATTTACTTAAATATTATTTATTTATTTACTTATTTTTAAAACAGAGACTTATGTGTCTCATGCTGGCCTCAACTCATTACATAGCAGAGGATGGTAACTTTGAACTTCTGATCCTTCTGTCTCCATCTCCGGAGGACTGAGATCACAGGTATATTCTACAATCCTGGTCTATGGTAGTACTAGGGTGTGAATGCAAAGCTTCCTTCCCACCAACTGAGCTCTACCCTCAGCCATTGCATCATAGTTTCCTAATAGTAAAAATATGTTCAGGAAAAAAAACCCCATAAAACCATGCCTTGGGGTTGTAATGAACATTGAGACATTTGAGACATCTACTTCACTCCATTTAAGAAACAAGCTAGAGAGATCTATTTCTTTGCTTGTTCCATGAATGGAAGCAATCAGCTTCCCTAAGGCAGCTGGAGGGCACAAGGTGCCATACATGTGCTGACTAGAGAGAGATAACCATATATCTGTGGGAAAAAAATCAAAGAACAAAGAAGGCATCACCTAAATGAAAGAATAATGCCTAACTACAGGAGACATACTGAGTCCAAGGATGTGGTTAATCATGTGTCTGTAAGGTTATCTTACTGATTGACCTTTAGTGAGGACACAATGTTACAGCATCACAGGTGGTATACCTTTGGCATCAGGCTTAGCTAGGAGCCCAACACTTGAAGGTTAATTGCAACAGCAGCTGCTTATATAGGTGTTGGAGACGGTCCCTAAGGGAGGCAACAGATGATGCTGATGCTGACTGCTCCAGATATCCTTGATACCAATTCCATATCTAGCGTTTCGATGGTGTTCTTGCCCCAAATAATTTTACATATTCACATGACTCTTGCTATATCATAAGGTAGAGATGGTCAAAGAAGATGAGTTACTGGAAAAATAGAGGAATTGCAGGCCCCTCAGATCACATGAACAATACCGACTTCTTTACATCAGCATAGTAGGTCAAGATCACTTGTGCATTTCAAGCTTAGGCCTGAAGATCTGAGTACTTGTCTGAAGATTTTTGAATAAGTCCTTGGTAGAAACATTGGGAACCTGCTTGTCTTCTGCTGACACTTATCCTGGAAATATTTCAAATGAAGAGATTGCCATCTTTGTTTACAGTATCCATTAACAGCCTACAGATGTGGATCTTTGGGAAGAAATATGCTTCATGGCGTACATGCCTTTTGACTTCTAGTCCTGGCAGAATGATGGACTAGGTTAAATATTTAGGTTATCTTGGTCTACCGTTCTGCTAGAATCAGGGGTTAAAAGGCATATTCGTTTTCAGATTTTCATTCTATAAACATCTTGAGTCTATAGACATGTGGGCAAAAGGCTTAGGGATATATAAACCAGAACAAAATGGATAGCCTTGTGCATGAAAAACAAACAAACAACAAAACAAAACAAAATAAAACCAAAAATCAAATAGAACAGTGAGGAAGAAAAGGATGAACAGTCTAAATTTGGCTATCTAAAGATTTGGAATGTAACACCCATTTATGGGACACAAAGGTTTATGATTATTTGATATCGAGTTTCAAAAGTTTTAGATGTTCCAATAAATGGCATTCAAAAGGGACAGACAAGACCAAAAATTACATGAAATAAAATAAAATAATGCAGGCATTGGGTCAGAGGTACCATAAATGAATGGAACCATTCCTTTCTAAGAACATTTGATTTCCTTCCTAAGGCTGCCATGAAAAGTTCATAAATTTTTGTGAAAAAGTCAAGATGTAAGCAAGCAAGGTTATGTGTATTTCTCGTGGATTATGGCAGGCTTAAGAGTTCTTTAGTTTGTAGATGTCTACTGTGGTCCTCACCATGTCTTCCCTGTATGTAAGTCTGTCTGTCTCCACGCAAGTGACTCTTCTTCTTAAGGACCTTGCCATGTTGGGTCATAGCCATATTAAAAACACCATTCTAAATAAGTTAAATAAAAAGATCCCATTTCCAAATATGGCTGTTTTCTGAAATACTGTAAGTTGGAAATGTTAGAATGGTCAACATTTCCTTAGGGAAGACTCAATTCGCTCTACAATGAACACATTCTTACTAGAAGTTTGGTAAAAGAATGAATAAAATGACATTCAAGATCAAGGAAGAATGCAAGAGCAATTGATATTTTCAGTCTTGAATGTTAGAGGGTGTGCCTTATCTATTAGAATTTAATAGGATATTTGATGACTTAAAGCATTTGAGTTGCAAAAGAAAAATAAAGAATCACACAATGTAAGTAATTATAGGATTATATTTTTAATTAATTAACCAATAAAAATTTAAAGTGAGGGTCCCAATGAGGACACCTGCATCTTTACAGTTTCCCTAAGACAGACAGGACAGCCCAGGACATACAAAAAAGTGTCTTGCTTAGTGCTGCCATCCATGATCCAAAGTTTCAGAAAACGTTAATGAAAGCACCGAGAAGATGTAGGAAGAAAGACCGTAGTGATCATTACAGAAAACATCAATAACACCAAGAAGAGGTAGAAAGACTCTAGCAATGGTTACAGAAAGCATAGATAAACCAAGAATATGTAGGAAGACTGTAGCAACGATTACAGAAAACATAGATGAGATCAAGAAGATGCAGGAAAACCACAGTAATCTTTCAGAAATTTGGTGAAGGATGTCTTCAGTTGTTTCTCTGCTTGGTTTCTAAGACATTCAAGTTGCTAAATAAATAGAGCACTTTTAGGGATTTATAGGAGATTCAAAGAGAAAGGGTATCAAAATTACTTTTACGAACATAAAGTCAAATATAAATTAAAATTTTGATCATGATTTTTTTTGTCACGTTAGCTTGCATGATAATTCTTGTGGGTGACATTTTAAAATATCATTATTGACCTTTGGCAATGGTAACTGAAGAAACTTCTGTTAATTATTAGCTGGAACTGTTATGCTTGCAATTCTTAGTATCGTTGGGTATGGGGATCAGCCAACTTATGAAAAAAAAGGATACAAATAATAGGTTAAAGAAGCAAAAACAGCAAAACTCAGGCAAAGAACATTGATTAATGAATTTTTAAAAATTCTTAAAGGTCATGTGCTGAAGTTTGGCTGAGCCTCGGGCAGATCTAATGAACATGACCAAGCCCCTCTGTTTGCAGCAGGTAACCCGTGCTGACTCCGAATTTGCTGACATTACAGGGTTATTATTTCTGGAAGGATGCAGCATTCTGGAACAATTTCTCTAATGATTCCATTAAGACCATGATTTCCTTCAATTTAGGGTAACATATTCCATTTTTCTCATTACCCCCAAACACAGAGAAGTGTATCTAGGATGGATAGTTTGTGTCGGTCAAAGGAAAGAAGAAAAAAATAGTCTCTTGATTTTGATGGTACTTAACCCCATTTTGGACTCGATAAGCACATCTGTTTTGTGAATCACATGACAGTGTGCAGGATTGTTTAAAGTCAAGGAAGTTATTATTTTGGTTTAAAAATCATTAACTTATGGCAATCTTGAGGATCCCTAAAAATAGAAATAGGTGGCTGTCATTGTGTGAGTGGTACTTTAATACTAGGCCAAGGAAAAGAGTCTATAGGACCAGGGTCTCTAAGAACAGAATGGGGACAAAGGTTTCCAGATGGAGAGTCAGAGAGGAGGCGTTTGGTGGTCATTTATCATGAGGGTCTGCTTTTTGCTGTGATCAGAAAGGGCTTGCTGTAGAAATGCACTCTAGTTGCTAAATACTTCATTTGGAGATGCTTTCCTAAGACATCTCTCAATTTCTACTTAAAAGCAAAGAATAATTACAGGAAGCAAGGCTTGGAAGGGTGTGCTAGGGTGTGTGCTCTAAAGCCCACATTCTGGATCCAGACATCCTCAGTGATAGGACTTGGCACAGTCATTTTCTCCCCTTATCTCTGTGATCTCTACTGTAAGAGTCATCACTAGAAACCCTGTCTCTTTGAAACTATGTTACTAATAGAGCAGTGATCTGGAGTAAATGTTACAGTGAAGCCAAAGAGCACTTTTCTTTTAAAAAATTCTCCCCTCCAATAAGGAAGTCCAACCCCAGTATATACCTAAGTTCAGAGTCACTGCAGAGTTTATCTTCTTACTTCCTGGGTTCATGATTCTGTCATTTGAAAGAATATATGAGTGGCTGTGAGCACTATTTATATTTGAAATTCTTAAATCTTTTGTGTGTTTCTAGACCACAGTGAAGAGTTTGTAGCTTCCACTGATAGCAGGGCACTTACAGTTGAAGGAAATATTAGGGGCCAGCTTTAACATTTGTAATTCACACATGAGAATCTGGATTTTGGGGAAGTTTGTCAAGTTGCTCAATGTCACACAAATTCTTAGGGAAATGTTGGAAATGGAACGTTTACTCCATAATTATGGGCACTCAACTATGGTTCTCTAACTCCAGTAAGATATTCTAATTATCTAACATATAATTTCCTAATATCCAATTATTGAAAAACACCTAGAGACAACCTGAAGCAAAAGAGTGTTTCCAAGACATCATCTCACATTTTGGTTGAAACTATTGTTCAACTTCTCATTTCTGTTAGGACAAGTCAATCTTGCTGTATGTTAATAGACCCCAGTCATATGGCTTTCTCCTCTCTTCTCTGGTATTTCTCCACATTAGACAGTGTCACCCATCACCATGTACTCAACTATGCTTAGCTATTAACTGTATGCAATTCAATGTAGTCTCCCAATATCCGGTTTCCCACCTGGAATTGATCAGACGTGTAACTTCTACTTACCCTTCAGATTCTAAACTCATTCATTTTGCCACTGTTCATACACATTGATTAGCCCCAATAGAACTCCAAGGGTTTGAACACACACACACACACACACACACACACACACACGCGCACACACACACACACACACACACACACACACACACACACACACACGGCTTTGTACTTCAGGGCACAGACCCCTTACAAGTAGCAGATAATAATAATAAAAAAAAACTGCTTCTAAAATGAGAGCAAAACATAAGGTGAAACTATTTACAGAGGCTAGACAAATTTAGCGGAAAGGGCATGACACTCCCGGAGGATCCGGCTATACCACTCCTGGGCATATACCCAGAGACTTTACCTGCATGCAATAAGGACACATGCTCCACTATGTTCATAGCAGCCTTATTTATAATAGCCAGAAGCTGGAAAGAACCCAGATGTCCCTCAACGGAGGAATGGATTCAGAAGATGTGGTATATCTACACAATGGAATACTACTCTGCAATTAAAAACAATGAATTCACGAAATTCCTAGGCAAATGGTCAGATCTTGAAAATATCATCCTTAGTGAGGTAACCCAATCACAAAAGAACACACATGGTATGCAGTCACTGATAAGGGGATACTGACCCAGAATCTCGGAATACCCTAGACACAATCCGCATATCAATAGATTTCTAAGAAGATGGAAGGAGAGACCCCTGGTCCGGGAAAGACTGGATGTAGGGGAACGCCAGGACAGAGTAACGAGAGGGGGTTGAATGGAGAAAAGAGGGAGGGAAGGGGGCTTATGGGACTTTCGGGGAGGGAGGAAACGGGAAAGGGGAAGTGATTTGGAATGTAAATTAAAAAAAATAAATAAATAATAAAAAAAATATGGATTGTTTCCTAAAAACAGAAAGCGGAGGAAATGTTACGATAATGTCAAAAGACATTATCCTGATATTGGTAATTTTTAAAAAAGAATATAAGATGTGGAGAAGAAACAAATCAATCCAGAGATGTTATTTTAGTATTTATAAATTAGTAATAGCAAGAAAATAATAGTATCACTTGGTTTTACTGCTTCAGAGTGACTTAGTCACTTCTTTCCTTTTTAAGAAAGTAATATTTTGAGTAAGACTTTTAAATAAGCAAAATGAACTCATACATTCAGTTCCTTGAGGTATGAGCAAACTCAACTCAGTTCATTCTCAAATGGAAAAGAAATTTGAGGTTCAAGCTTAAGCCTAAAGGAGTTGACAACTTCTGTTTTCTGTTGGGTTGGAAATCTTCCTCTTGTCTCTTAAAGTTATCTTGTAAAATAGCAAGACCGTGAATTGAGGCTGTGCCTATAGGAGAAAGAATGTCCAAATCTATACTTTTAGTTTGTCCCTGACAAAGAGCAGGGTATAGATTATCTGAGACACCTCTCCCCTCAAATTCAGCCATTCCATGAGCCCAAGAGCAGCTGTGAAAGATCTAAGCCTCCCAGGTGTCATTTGGAAATTTGGGACACACACATATATATATATATATATACATATACATATATATGTGTATATGTATATATATATATACATATATATATATATATATATGCTCCTCCCCTGTTAATTGCAACCTTGAAATTTATAAAAAAACAAACAGAACTTTCTCTAAGACATGTTTGTGATTTTTAAGTGATGATCACTGTTTTTGCCATGTTTTGGGAAGAAAGTATAAATCTTCCTTGAGAAAATCAGTTAAATCATAAAAGTAGTTCCCTTGTAGCCTGTGTTGCTGCTCTGGAACTTTATTAGCTGTATACACACTGCTCTTCCTTTTCTTCGTCATGGCCATTAAGCCTGGATAGAATAAACTGTTCGCTCACTGTGTATCTTATTCAGTTCAGGATCTTATGATAATATACCATACAATGAGTGGCTTAAACAATAAGCATTCATTACCCTCAGTGTAAGAGTCTAGAATGACAGAGATGAGCATCCTAGCAGATCTGTCTCTTTGGTGGCCACCTTTCCTCTGGCCCAGATAGTCTTTCATTAGTGTCTGTCCTGGGCCAGAAAATATGGGAGCTGTTGACCTTCCTCTTATAAACCCACTAATTCTATCCTGACACTCTCATTCCTTCATCTAAACCTGAGTACCTTACACAGGGCCCACTTGTAAATTCCATTGTGTGTGGGCTGAGACTTAAACATATAGTTTATAAGCATTTTAGTTCACTCCTATGTGCACATGGGGAGTAAAGGTATTACGTAGATAAGCATCCTAGGTTAAAAACAATGCACACAACAGGAGAGTAAAGGAGATAAGCAGGGGATGGGTGGAGAGATGGCTCAGTTGTTAAGAGCATGTACTTGACCTTCAGAGGACCAGATTTAAACCCCCAGCAGCCATGTCAGGTGGCTCACAACTGCCTGTAACTCTAGCTCCAGGCCAGAGCCTCTGTGGGCACCTGCATTCATGTATGCACACCCTTAGCCATAATTAAAAGTAATAAAAGATTATTTAACAAAACAAAATGTGGAAACTTGGCAGCTAGCATTTTTTAATTATATGAGAGGGGTTTTTTTTTTAACTATTGGAAATCTTTGATGTTTGACCCTAATTAAAATTGGAGGTTCTCAACTAGTCCAAGGATATTATACTGTACACAGCCAAATAGATTAATTTTATTTGTATTACTTACTTTATTTTGTATTGTATTCATTAATCTAGTTACCAATAATTTATTGAGTTAGATAAAGAAAATTATAAAATCTATGCTATTTCCCCACTGAAGAGCAAGGTCTGTATTTTCTCTCTTCAATCTAAGAGGACTCATTGACTATTAGCTAAAAGAATGTTATGGAAGTAAGATTGTAGAGTTTTGGGTTCAATCTTAGGTCTTAATGGATTGACAACTTCCTTTTCCTGTTGTATTAGAAATCCCTCCTGCATCTTCACCTCATCTTATAAAAGTACCACATTCACTGCTTGAGAGACCGAAAGTGAGGCTATGCCTACAGGAGAGGGAAGGTCCAAGTCTAAACCAAACTTCTTGTTGTCTTTGACCAGGAGCAGGGTGTGGATCATCTTGGACTTTTCCGTTTCAGCCTAGCCATGAGCTCAAGAGCAGCTGAAAGTGGTCCAGTTTATGCCATATAGAGTAGAGAAGTCATTCCACTGAATCACATACACACATAACAGGGAAATTAGTTATACTAAACAAATATCATACTTTTAAGCTACTATGTTTTTAAATAGTTTGTTATTAGCAAGAAGAGGAAGACTTATTTAGTTCCCTCTATATGAAGTGCTATATTCTGTGTTAGAGAAAGAATCATGGTCTTTCCCTTAAAGTGGTCATGGTCCCAGTAGCTTCCATTGACATAACTTTGTATATGCTTTAACAGAAAATTTAAAATGATCTTATTTCTCTATCTAGTCTTAAATTTTCTAAAAGGACATCTGCATCTCCAGTGAAATGACTTAGCCTTCAGCTATACTATCTGCATGTAGAAAAACAAATGTGGGAGATGGAAATAGAAACAGGGGATGTTATAGACTGAACTACATATCCCCCAAAAATTACACACTAAAATATTGGTGCCTAACTCTGGGACATAAACCATAGGATCTTTATTGGGATGATTAAGTCAAAATGGGATTGAACACCAGGATGGGTGAGAGAGAACGAAGGAAAATGGGTGGAAGAGAGAAGAGAGAGAAGTGAGGGAGGAGAAGGGAGAGGGGAGAGTGGAAGGAGAGAGATGGAGAGAAGGGAGAGGGATTAGGAGACACTCTAAGGGAAAGCCATGCAAAAACCTAGAGAGAAGCTGGATACCTAGAAGCCAAGGAGAAGGTCCTCCAAAGAAGCTAGAGTGAATAACAGCACTCTGTGTGAAATCTAAGTTCCAGATTGAGGAATTAAACATAATTGTTTAAGTGTCCCAGCCATGGACTTTGGTATTGTGGTCTAAGTGCCTACTTAATACAGGGATTATAAAGAACCAGGCACACAGGCCAGCAAGAGCCACAGCTGCACCAGGGACCTTCCAGGTACATCAAATCTTCAGGAGGGCTGCACTTGTTATGGCCGCTCAGATAGTAGGGCAGTGCTTTGTGTGAGAACATGACCAAGAGCTCCCGTGGACAGACACAGATTATGTGCAGTCTGCAGACAACTCAAACATTGAGCATTGTGGCCAGCTAGTGACAACATAGTCCATGTTAGGAACTATGGGAGAGGAGGCTGTCTTGCTTGTACTCCCCCATTCTGTAAAGCCACTTTCTGGGCTATAGTTTCCAGGATTCTATGACTCTTCAGGAAAGCCAAAAACATGTGCTTAGCAGGAATCGCAATACCTGCAGAGGTGGGTAGGCCAGAGGCAACATTTTGGGGTACCTGTAAGTCCCTGATGTGCATGAATGAACTGCAGGAGTGAGGCGTGATCTTTATCCTTCCGTGTGGGCAATGGGTCTGGAAGAGCAGTCCAGCCAGGACTTTTAATCCTGACATAAGCAAGACCTACTGGCAGGAAGCCTTTTAAGATGAGCCAGGCAAAGACTGGAGAGAATACACAGTAGTTATGATGCTCCAAGTTCCATTCCAGCATCCACATAGCCATAGTCATCTTTAAGTCTATGTCTGGGAGGTCCCACACCCTCATTCAGCATCTGAGGGCTTTGTACATACATGGTGTACAAACATACATGCAGACAAAACATCCATACACATAAAACAACAGAGTGAGGGTAAGAGCCTGCAGCCTGGTATGATGGCACACACCTTTAATCTCAGTGCCTAGGAGGTAGAGGAAGGTGGGTTAATGTGAGTTTCAGGACAGCCGGGACTACACACAATGAGAGACCTTGTCAAACAAACTGACAGCCTGGAGTCTCATGATGGTCATGCCCTTGTATATATTCTCCTCCCATTTGAGTATGATTAGACTGTGAGGTGTCTATACAAGGTCTCTATGTAATAGGTAGAAATGAGGGATGTCATCTTTGCACTTCTATCAGGGAAAGGTTGACAGTTTTTGTCTCACTCTCTTTAATGAGACAGTTCCAGGAAACTGAGACCCTGAGTCCAGGAGCCTGCTTTAATAACTAAAGCTGACAAGACCACCTAAGTTGCCTTGGACTCCCTGGTTTGCCTTGACTGAAAATCTACAAGGACCTGAAATCAGGAATTCATAGCCACACCTGGATTCATGACCCAAAATAATGGTAACAAAACAAAACAAAACAAAAACAAAAACATTTGTTGTTTGTAGGCTTAGATTTCTTACAACCTACTTTATAAGGGTTTTTAAACACTTTAACCTCCCTTATAACCTACCGCCCACCAGAGGTAGTGGAAAAGATATGTTAATAGGAAATGAGGGTTGTGGATCTGTTTAGAAATACTTCTTTGGGGACTATTCCAAAGTTCATTGTCAACAGTCCCATCCTCTAGCAAAACACCAACACAAATCATCATCAGCAGTCCAATCCGTTTGGCTATCACCACTCATAAATCTGCAACAGCTGTTTGATCAAAAAGAAACCATGAAGTGGCAAGAAACTCCCACAATGTCATGAGAAGTTCTTTGGTGAGTTCACAACAAGCAAAGATCAGCAATGTGATGCAAGGTGAACCAATATAAGAGCGTTGGCTGTGAAGGCAAGGTAGAGCAAGGTGAACCAATGCCAGAGCCTCCTCTCCCACCTGGGGGGTCATATTTATATTCTTTCTAAGCTTCACATGTCCTCTCATGAGTCTGCTTCTGGAAAACCTTCTCTCACCTGTGTCTGCTTCAATATTCTTTCACGTGTCTGCTATAGCAAAACTTCCTTTCACCTGTGTGCCCCAGCAAAACATCATATGACGTTTCCAAATGACCCTGAGGCACTCTTTTCCAATATGACATCATATGAGGTTCCAAAGAAACCAGAAATTTCCCCTTCAATTGTTAAAAGGAACAAACAAAACAAAAAAAAAAAACCACAGACAATAAATTTTTTTTTCTGGTGGGAAAAGAACAAGAAAAGATCGCACAGTGGTCACATATATCTTTTATTATTAAAATAAGCTTATTTTGTGATAAGAGCGTTCCTTTAGGGAGACCATAATTTTTGCAGGAGGCTTTGCCCTATGGTAAGATAAACCTAGGAACTGTAGATGCTTTAGAGAAAACTTTCTCTGAACTCACCGAGTGAGCAGACTGCTCTAAGGATGTATAGAATTTTAAAAATTGTAACAGCCAGTTAATATTTATTTATCAGTGTGACAAGGTATAATTTTTATAGTAGTAGATGGGCACCATTTTTGTTTCACTGGAGGGAAATCTAATCTTAATAAAACTAACTTTTCATACATGACTTCTAATCCATGCATGTAAATCAAACTGAGGATCTATTATTCATTATTAAAAGAATGGCGTATTTTTATTACGTTGAGCATGAAACACAAATACTGTGAAAAATTTAATGCCCTTTCTGGAAATTTTAAGACACTCATCATGTCACCATCTAGCTGGGGCTTGCTCTCATTTTTAAAATATAGCCACAAAATTAATAAGTTTGAAGTTTTATGCTACAAAAAGAGGGATGCTCTATTTCAATGAAATAGGCAAATTTATTTTTTATTTAAGGCTTCCTAGATACTTAAGATGGGAAAGCACCCCAGTAGTGCTCAAATTTCAATATGTATATGAAGACTATAGTTCATGTTCTTGTCATTATTCATCATGGCCACAGTGTTCTTCCCTCAAGTGCTTTCTGAAAATGGCATATATATCAGAAACTGATTAAAATGACCCCAAGTATTAATTCATAAAATATGATGAACCCAACACTTTGCAAGAGGTGATTTTCTGTGTGACATTTAATATGTAAGAGCTGAAATGATTTTAATAACTCACAGGAAGGAGTGGTCCTAGAGAATCCAGACCCTGAGCAGGATTGCACTTATTGATTATTAGTTATTATTGTTAATAGTCCAGAACCCTCTCATATATTATATTTTGTGACTTTAGAGAGTTTCCCCATTATATCAGTTGATAGAAGACCCTTTTCTCAGCTCTGAAAAGGACTATGTTATCCTGTTGAGGGAAGCCAGGACTTGCAGAAACTTTAGTGGTCACACCAGTGAGCCCTAGTTGTTCAGTGTCATCAATGACTTTTCCTGACTTGCTCCCTAACTCACATTCTAGGGTGACTACACATAATTCTGTCCGATTAGATGAAGGGAGTCTAGTTCTGTGTTAGCCCCAATCCCTGATTCCTACCCAAATAGGTTTTAGATACAAAGGATGCTTGTCACAAGTGCATCTCCAGGATGAGACTTAATGGAGTCCTCCTGGTTTTGCTAGCATTTACTGTCATGACATATATAAACTTCTTTGGCCCAGCCCTTGCTTTTAGGAAATGGGAATTGAGCTTGTAATACACAGCAATATCATAAGCCTTAAATGCTTTGTGAAAACAGATTACCATAGTTTCAAGTAAGGGATGGTAAATTTTTTTCTTTCTTTAATTTTTTTTATCACTTATTGGCAATCCTCTGTCAGGAGTTTCCTGGCTTTCCTCTATAGTTTATATTTTTCTGGCCCTTAAAAAATGTCCTTTAAGAAGTCTAGTCTTTTCCCTCCTATAAAAATACCTCACACTCTTTTGATGCTACTGAGTCTCCATTTCATTCTTCTGGATGACATGAAAGGTTTGTAAGTACATCAGTACACAGTGTCACTTGCAATATATTCATCCATCTCAATCATTCTAACAAATACCTAAGATAATCTTTATTCTTTGCTGTTTGGGTCCTGTGGTGACACATGGCAGGAGCATGTTCTGGAACTAAACTTCCTGATTCACAGCAGGTGAAAGACAGAGGAAGAGACTATGATCTCACAGCTCCTCCAGCACATTTCCAGTGACCCAAATTTCTTCCTCGAAGTCCAACTTCTTAAAGACTCCATCGCCTGATAGAACCAAACTGGAGAACAAGTCATTAAATTCGGGGGACATTTTAAATCAATATGAATTATTATTCCTCTGATGTGATGAGCAAGTAATAATCCCTCATGCCCACCTTTTTTTCTGTTACATCACTATACACCATCAAGAGGAATATGAGAACCTATTTCCTTGTTGAGTCCATTTTACAGATGAGATAAATGGGGATAGGACTTTCCAAGATGATTAAAATGATCCTCAAAATTAGCATGGATTGTTCCACCAGGCTCAGCCTACTCTGAAAGAAGCAGAAGAATTGAAATACTATTTTCATTTTTCTTTTTCTTTCTTTCTTTTTTTTTCTATATTGGCAAATCATTCTCCTGTTCCTATAATTTTTCTTTGATGTTGTTTTTTTTCACAGACTGGATTCTATTTCTAAAATCAAATTTCTCTCTTTTCACCCTTTTGCAGTCTGTCCCTGAAAAGACAAACTCTGTATCATGTAGTAAAGCTTCCCTTTGAACAGGGCTGCTCTACTGCCCTGTGCCAAAAGGTAGTTGTTTAAGCTCAGGCATAAGCTTCCTGAAAGTGGAGACTTCACATTTCCGTGCAAGTTCTCTAGCAGAACAGAACCAATAGAATGTAAGTGGAACTATAAGAAGAGATTTGTTTAATTCACTCCTATGGTCAGAGAAAGGACAGTCTCATAATGGTCATAGACATCACACATTCACCCATGACTTCTAACTTCCTCTGCTTCCGACAGACCTACATGCCAATCATCTCTAGAAGCGCCATCACAGACACACCCAAATACGTGTCAGCTTGACAAGCAACAATTATCCTCATAGGCCCTCTTCATTCCCTACTGTTTTGCTGACCTCCAGAAATGTAGCCATCTCTGTGTGGATCTCCAAAGTTGGCCCACAGATTTGAGAATTTCAGAGTCCCATTAACACCTTCAAAGACACTGGTGAGCTCCTTTGGATTGAATGTTTTCTTTTTTTAATACTAGAGATTGAACCCAAGATCTTGAGATAACTATGCATCTGCCCCACCAATAGACTACAGTTTCTGAAGAACCTGATTTATCTTTTTTTAAAATACGGTGTTTTATGCAAATGTACACATTTAATTTTACTGGGAATTCTGCATTTTCATTTTAGTCCTTTGTATTCATGTGTACTGTATTCAGAGTTCAGAATGTCCTAGTAACAAAATAGCAATTCTTGTTCACGTCCCGTGAAATTCAACAATCAAATTGTTTTGAATTCTCTAAAGAGAAGGATCTTGCTTCTGTTTGAACTCGCTCACATTCCCAGGGAATATGTTTCAATATTTCAACATCTATACAAAATGCTTTACAATTCCTTTTAAGGTATTAATTTTCATATGAACACCATGTGAAGTCACAAAGGACTGAGTAGGGCATAGAATTTCTCCAAGGTCACCCAGTCTGCTAATTGCAAAGGACCAGCTTGGCTGTCTTTCCCCATCCACATCTGATTCCCACATACACTGACCAGCAGTGAATGACTTTGAGTTGATGAAATTTCTAAAGCTTAGGGAGGGGGCAGGAACAGTATTAACATTCAACCTCCCACCCCCCAAAATTATCAAACTCAAGAACCAATCAAGGTCAATGAATAAAGCAAATCAAAACCTGTCACATCTGTGCTGGCTAGTTTTACATCAAGTTGACATAAGCTAAAATCATCTGAGAGGAGAAAAATCTCAATTAAGAAAATGCCTCCATAAGATTGAGTTGTAGGCAATCCTGTAAGGTATTTTCTTAATTAGTGATTGTTAGAGTAGGGCCCAGCCCATTGTGGGTGGTATCATCTCTGGGCTGGTGGTCCAGGCTTCTGTGGGAAAGCAGGCTGAGCAAGCTAGTGGGAGCAAGCCAGTAAGCACCACCTTGATGGCTTCTGTATCAGCTCCTGTGTCAGTTCCTGCCCTGTTTGAGTTCCTGTCCTGACTTTCTTTGTGGATGAACAGTGATCTGGAAGTACAAGCTGAATGAGCCATTTCTTCCCAGGTTGCTTTGGTCATGGTGTTTTATCACAGCAATAGTAATCTTAACGATATCCCTGCCTTAGTATCTTCATTACACGTAGAATAAATCCAGATCACTGACTTGGGCCTGCAGAACATATTTTGTCCTTTCTTCCACTTTCTGATTTTATCCCATGTTGGCTGTCTGCTTCTGTATTCATTCCTGTCTCTATTTTCTTTTCTGAATATATCAAACCCCTCCTTTCCACAAGACCACTAAACTTGACGATTCACATTTAATCTCCCCAAACATTACTAGGCTCAAGGACCAATAAAAATCAACAAATAAAGCAAAACAAATCACATCACATCTGTGCTCGGTAGTTTGATGTCAACTTGATGCAAGCTAAAATCAAAGATAGATACACAGAAGACCCTATTTACCATGTCTTCCTTAAACTCTGACATGGTAGTGTATCAGAGTCTCAGTGCTGTTTCTACCTTAAGCAAAAGTTTCTGAACAGAACACACACCTGTCATATTTTAGTGCATTATAATTTATGATGTCAGGATCAACTGAGGTAAGTCAAGCATTTATGTCTATTGATAAAATCATACTAGTTTATTGTCTTTTGCCTTTCCACCAGTTTATAGCCAATGGAAGGTTATTATGCAAGTGCCAATTTTAGGCTTCAGTTGCAATAATTGACATTTAATGAATGTAAGTGAATAAATTTTGCAGAAGTAACAAAAACATCAGATACAATTGTTGATAGGAGTTAAATTAATAATTTGGTAGCTGAGGAAATCTTATTTTTTATTGACTGTGAAATGGGCTGATGTCAAGCACATAGGAGGCCTGATGTACATACCAAGTGCTACAGTATGCGTGCAAGAGTTTTGTGCAATACGGAGTGTCACATTGACACTGTCTTCATAATTACGTGTCTTTGGTGCAATGTGGGCTGCCCAAAGGGAAAATGTTGATTAGCAGTTACTGCCCAAAGTTTTCTACTTTCCAAATGATATATCTGCATGCTCCTTGTAAAGCCATTTGTGGCTAATTTGTTGGTCTTTGATCTAATCAGACTGCAGATGTTCAGAAACACCATCTTTTTGTGCACTGAGGCTCACTCACTGGGGTTTGTAAATGTAATGGGCTGTGCCCAATTTTCCCCCAATGTGTTCAACTCTCAGGGACGATGAAGGGAAAGATCTGTCTTTTGCCTAACAAGGAGAAAAATGGAAAAAAAAAAAAACCCACAACTTTTTATTTCTCAATTTAAAAGTAAGAATAAGAAAGGAAAAAAAATGAGGAAACAGGAAAGTCTGTTAATCCCAGAACTGAATTTTCCAAATTAAAATATTCAATTAAAATTCTTCCATCTCTATAGAGTGAAATGTTTTTAGTCATACATTTGAGTAGCATGCAAAGAGATGAGTTACAACAGGCTGAGGTTGAGCTGGGGTAATGGCATTGCACATCATTGCACAATGAGAAGATATTCCATGAATTTCCGCTCTCAGTCATGTTTCATGGAGCCTGGTGGGAAAGTCATATGACAAATTCTGCCATTATTCAAATAGGACTCAGTCTGATTTTAGATGAAAATAGCATTGTCCTAATTAATCGGGTGGATTTGCGAGAGTTACTCAAAGATACACAGATCTGCCTTGCTTGTCTTTGCATCTCCATGGGGTAGTGAGTCAAAATGTAAGCTGAAGGGCCTAATGACCAGCTGATTCATTATTCAAAGTGTGTCCCCTGATTCATTTCTACCCTCATGCTGGTTAAAATGCAAGAACGAATCAAATACTAACCAGCATTTAAAATAAGTACCCTTGAGTAATTCTTATGCAAAACAAATATGTCACTCTAAAGCCTTCAGACTTTATTTAGATTGTAGAGACTTTCAAATGGTTAAATTAAACATGGAGAAATTGTACAATTAGGTGCAGGGGCTTTAGGTTTGAGATCATAAGACCATGCCCTTTATTTGGGGAAGATTTCTATTCAGAATTAATAATTTATAAAGTAGAAGGTAAATTTAGTCTTTTGGAAAGTTTTGTTCCTTAAGGATACTCATTATTGGAACAAAGATGTTTCTACTCAAAACATTCTAGATCCATTGTAGCTTCCTTAACCCAAAGTGAGCAACTTGAATATAAGCATGTGGTAGAAGAGGCCACGATGCTCATGTTGTAGAAGTGATGAAGATGGTGGGACAGAGAAGAATGATCTTTAGGACTCTGGGCATGGCACCAAGCATTACTTTTTGCATTGGTTCCTCCTGTTTGCAGAAAGCATAGCTCTGATAGCTCTCTGAGGCCTAAACTCAGATCCCAGCTCTACCTTATACCTTTTTTGGGATGTCAGTGAACCCAGCTTCCCTACATCTAGTCCAGGAGTTTATAAAATTGGGTCCATAATAGAATATACTCCCTTGGATTATTGTGACTA
This sequence comes from Tokudaia tokunoshimensis, assembly GCA_036184795.1. Lineage (NCBI taxonomy): Eukaryota > Metazoa > Chordata > Mammalia > Rodentia > Muridae > Tokudaia > Tokudaia tokunoshimensis. The sequence continues at coordinate 24,238,104 of BTHU01000022.1, forward strand.
TTAATCTAATGACGACGGAGTGCTTTTGAAAGAAATGCCTTGAGTTTAGCAAATAAGTGTTAGCTGTTGATATTATAGCATCATTTGGGATTAGAGACTTGAAATAATATTCTAACACATAGACTTTGAACACTTATATTCAGAGGTGCAGGGGTGAGAACCTATTTTCTATTCAGAAGCGGTGTAGTTGTAATTCTATGGGCTTCTGTCCTTTTTACCTAGGTCACAATAAATTTCCAAGAACAATGACTTTTTAAAACCATATAGCAGATAGACAGGGGATTAGGGCTAATTCATCTATATTTTAAATTCGTGACTGGGAAAACTGGAGGAAAAGAGAATAGCACTATAAAACTCTGCCTGATAATCTAGATGACCCTGGGCTCCATATCAATCCCCAAGCACCTTTCTGAGCTGTCTACTTCTAAAGGTACACTTTGTTATCTCTAATGCAAATTAAGCACTGATTTACTTCCTTGCCTCCCTGTAGTATTCTCAGTAGAGTTTAGCTCGGGAAGACACCATTTAGTTTATTTCCATTCTGTTTATTTGTCACCATTGCTTCTTTTCCTGCTCTTTATAGATGGTGACATCAAGATCTAAAATCTCCACATAGGTTATTTATTCAGAGATAAGGTGGAATTTATTCTCATGTTTATCTGATGCCAATGCCAATGCCCATGCTTCCAATTGCTAGGATATATAACACCCCCCTTTAAATGAGAGAAATAATTACATAGAGCAGAATGGACGATTTGGATTCAAGTATCCTATACAGTGTATGTAAAGTTTGCTGAATCATTTACGGTGCATTTGGAAGAGTCATAGTCATGGCAGATGTCTCATGAGCAACTCACAAATTTCCCAGTGTTCAGTCTACCAGCTGAAGGACAGACTACATGTATATCTACACGCTTATCTACTCTTAACTTCATGTTGATCAAGAACCACTAGTTGCTCATATCGAGTGACTTAGTATCTTATATCTTGGCACATTAGCAGAAAGTTGAAGATCAGAAAGCCAGGTACCCTATGCTTGGTTATCCTATGTTTCCATAGAAGCCAACATCTCATGGCATTTCAGAGCAGAAGCCTGCTTTTCATTCTTGTACCCCACTTCTAACACATGTACTCCAGGACAGAGGAGGCATTCCTCACTGTGCTCATCCTTAGCCATAGACAGCTTGAAGAAAAAACATCTTCTCGAAAGTTTCTTGTCTTCCAGAACAGTGGGGGGGGGAAAAAAAGACAACTCTGGTGGATTTAGAGGCAACCATCAATTCTCTGCTTGAAAGTAGTAGAAGTGACGTGATTCACCCAGAGATCCTTGTGTATAACTAACCAGAAAGTGATCATGAGGCTTGGAATATGATGAAGCAGAACTAATTGTTAAGTAGAATCAGGACATGGTGGCTACTGAGCCAGCAGAGTCACATCCCAACAACTGAAACTGTTCACATGTGGAGTGCTTTACATTTTGTGTTAGCCAGTCTTCTAACCAGGTTACAGGTGACAAGTAAACAGCAAAAATACATTATGGAAAAGTTTCCGAGAAGTCAGAAACTGAATCTAACAGTTTCTCAAATGCCAGAGACTGGATATAAGTTTTTCAAATTTGGGGTCATATGTACCATTAGTATCTTTAGTAGTTAATTTCCAAAAGCATTTTAAAATGTCAAGTGTATGCAATTTTGAAATTGTTTATTGAATATAAACTTTAAGGACTTGCATGACCCCTAATTTATGTTCAGTGCCCACCAGTATCTGTACCAACACATCTCCTTGAAAAGCTGTGGGTATGAAATGTTTTCCTAATGGAGACAATGGCATGACGAAATAATAAAGCTTGTCTCTGTGAGTGCTTCTGCACAGGTTATCTAAGAGAATAATTTTAACAACAATCATTTTGACTTTGTTTAGTGTGTGTTTGTATCTGGGATATCTAATCTTGGTTTTCAAGTTGACATGCATGGGAAGAGGGAATCTTAGTTGAGGAATTGTCTTGAGAAAATGTGTTTATCAGTTTGGCTTATGGGCATGTCTGTGGGGCATTTTCTTCATTACTGATAGATATAGGAGGACCCATGTCACTGTGAGTGGTACCATCTCTTAGTAGATAGGTCTGGACTGTATACCAAAGGCAGCTGAGCAAACCATGATAAGCAAGCCAGAAAGCAGCATTTCTCCCTATTTTGAGTTCCTGCCTGGGCATCCCTTTATGGTGAGCTATAGCCTATAAAGGACAAACAAATTCTTCCCTTTTGGTCAATGTTATATCATTGTTAGCAACAGAGACACAAACCATGAGAGTATTATATTCATTAATATGTATTTGATTTACTAGGACATACAGCTAGAAAGTGATATTATGTGGTAGCTATGTTTATATCATAAACACAGAGCTAAGGCATTCCAATATAGATAGTAAGCATAGGATTTGATACAAATTCAGTTAGGCAAGCAATAACCTATGAAGTGACCAAAGGCAGATTTAGAATAAGCCAGTGATTCTTTTAGTTCTATAGCCAGAATAATGTCACATGACCAGAGTAAAAATCAGAGGAGCAAGGAACTATAATTTAAAATTTCCTTGTGGTATGTAATATTTTATGTTAAATTTGAGATTCTGAGATTAGAAAATACAGATAATGACCGAGAGTAGCCCTTGGGCTATTCCACATGGACTTTTCAGTTAGACATCAGCAGCAATTTTTCATTTTAAAGATTCTATCTCTATCTCGATTTTTGTTGACGTGAGATTTCTAGACATTGTTTCTATGCTTTCTGTGTGGAATTTTTTGAATATATTTTTGTGGACTAGTATTTTCCTTCAGTTTTATCCATTTATCTCTTCAAAATGATTTCAGTGCCATTTTCTCTTTTTGTCCTCTAAGGACCCCAGGTTCACATGTACTAGAACATTCCTCAAATTTTTCATGCTATCATCTTGTTCATTATGTTTACATTTCTTTCCTCTCATTTTGTTTTTGTCTGTCTGCTTTAGTTGAGATGAGTTCACTGTCAGTTTGATCACTACATTCATTATGCCGTTTTTGTTGTATCCATTTATACTCTTTAATCCCATGTCATAATTTTACCATGGCAAATATATTCTTTCTGCTCTAAAACACTTTTAAGTTCTCTCCTGATATATTACATTCTTTTCTCTGATTTTGATCCTAATTATAAGATCTTTGCTATTTCTCGATTCTAATCATGCAGATCACGCATCAGTCTGTATTCATTGACTAGTTTTTATTGGTCCATGCTTCACATCTTCTTCCTGCTACAGACATCTCATAGTTGCCTGCCATGTGGTAGACATCGTGTGTAAACAAACTGTAGAGAATGAAATAGAAAATATTGATTCCCTCATCAAGATCTGACCTCTCTGCTCACATCGGGAACTGAGTTGAACTGGAGCTGAATTCTAACTTTAGTTAGTTGGAACGCCCCACTGAGTTCCATAGTTTTAAGTTATAAAAGCTCCCGGCTTCCACTTGGGCTTGGTATTCAATTGCCATTCAACTTTTTGATTATGTTCTTCTCTCCAGGACTGCCACAGGATTTCTGAAGCACCAAGAATTTCTGCCTTCATACCTAGACCCAATTGCCCACATGTTACTGAGTACATATGAAGGTCCTAGGGCTAAGAATTGGTCCACAGTAATGACTTGGTCTATGTCTGGGGTTTATGTCTTAAATTACTCCTTTCTCCTTTTTCCTGCAGTTCCTGGAACTCAGTGACAGATCTCTCTGCACTTTCTCCTGATCCAAGGATTTAGTTTACTTTAAATTTGTCTCTTCAGCTCCCATAAAGCTGTGCACTCATATAATTTTATAACTTAGTTTTTTTTCTTAATTCTGTTTTCTCTCCACCTCTCCCTTTGCTACTGGTGATGAAGCAAGGCATAGGATATGCTAGGCCAGAGCTCTACTGAGCTTCAGCCTCAGTCCTTTTCCTTATCATGATGTGAATGTTGGTTTTTGTGACTATCTCCATTATATCAAAGAACGAGATTTTGAGGCACTATGTTTTTGAAACTGTTTTATCACTATTTGTCTTATTATGGAAACTATCATACAATGCTGGAGAGATGATTCAGTGGGTAAGGGTGACAGCTACTCTTCCAGAGGACCTGGATTCAGCACCCAGCACCCACATAGTGGTTCAATGCAACTCTAGTTCCAAGAAAACCAACACCATCTTTTTACCTTTGTGGCATTGATCGTGTGTGTTATACAGACATATATGCAGGCAAAACACCCATAAACATAAAAAATAATAATACTAAAAATTAAACATAAACCAAACTATCACATCTTTAAACATTTCAGAAAGTGCAGAAGCAGGAAGCATGCTACGACATAGCTTTTCATCGCTGTTCACGTTTTCTTTCTTGTTGCTGTGATAAAACTATGATCAAAGCATCTTGGGGAAGAAAGATTTGACTTCCTCCAGGTACCATGTCCATCACTGAGGGAAGTCAGGGTCGTGATTCAAGCAGAGGTAGAGGCAGCGTGCATGGGGAAAAGTTTCTTACTGACTTGTCTACCTTGGCTTGTTCAGTAACCTTTCTTAAACGATGAAGCCCAACCTGCTTAGAGATCGTGTAACTCACAGTGGACTGGGTCCACCTACATCAATTTTCAATTAAGAAATACCCCCACAGACATGGTCATAGGACAGCCTCTGGGCAATTCTTCAGTTGAGGTACCCCCTTCCCAGGTAACTCTGGGTTTGTGTCAAGTTGACAGGTAAAGCTAACTAAGAAAGGCATATTATGGCATCATTCCCTCCAGGCTAGCCATTTCTACATACCTGACTTCCAATGGACATGACATTTCTCATTGCCATTCCTCCACTCAACATTTACCTTCATTCGCTTCTTAGGTTCCACATCCTCCCTTTCTTTCCATGTGTATCTTCTTTCGATGTGGAAGACCAAGGGCATCACAACTGCACTACGCAGTCAAAGTTTTGTCTCTGTAAAATCTCTTTCTTCCATAGAATTATTCATGGAGGTCAGATGATGAAGCTCCTCCCAGGACATCATGACCTCCAGCTACGAGCACTCTGGGGATGATATGGTACTAACATCAGAGAAAATCAGTACCTATGCATTTTCATGTAGATTTCTAAAATACAAAGGCAATGAAAGATGCTCAGAAAGGTGTCATTTCATAGGCTAGCTATGCAAGTAGGTTCCCACCACCCACCCCCCCACTCCTGAGACAGAGAAACAAGAAAATTTAGTAATCTTCCTTGCAAAGCATGAGCAACCAGTCTCCAGGTACACATTACAAGGTTGAAGAGCTCTTGTACAACAAACAGTAATGAAATAGTACTCAAGGCATATATTCTGAAAAGGCAACTGCTGTTAGAGAGAGATAGATTGCTTTCTTTAGTAATCTATAACATCTTCAGGGCTGGAGAAATGACTCAGTGGTTATGAGCACTGGCTTCTCTTCCAGAGAACCTAGGTTCAATTTATAGCACCCACATGGTGACCCACAACCGTCTGTAACTCCATCTCCAGGGAATCTGATGTCTTTTGGCACTGGGCATATGTTTGGTACACATGCATGCAAGCAAAACACTCATACACCTTAAACAAAAATTAATTAATTAATTATGAAAGGATGTGTAGGTCTCATCTTGTGTTTTACACAGAATCAGCGGAAAGGTTTTACCATGTTCTTCTACTTTTTAATTTCCAGAGCTGTCAGGACAATTACACATGACCACTACACTCTGTTATAGAATAGATTTACACTAAGTCCCCATGTGTACTTCTGCAGGCAATACAATTCTGCATGGTATTCACATGCCCTGCTGGGTAACCTCAATGGATAGGCCATTCAATAAAAGAATGCTAGTGTTTACACTCGGATCTCAAATACCTTCTCTTTGTTACATGTCATCCAGGAAGTGGTTGGGATAAATCATAAAATACAAATGTAAGGCTAATGTTCCTGAACATTGTTAACTTGGTATAAATATGCTACTTCTCGGAAGAACATACATCACTGTGGTCTGGGGTTTTATTGTAATTTTAGATTTTTGATGGGTGCCACTTGAGGTTGGACCCAGGGCCCAGGTAAGCACTCATTCACTTAGCTACATGCACAATCCTTTCCATGATTTTCCACAAAACGCAAGTGCATATAAATTTATGAGTAAGAGGAGAAGTAACTTACATAAACTCACCACAAAAGTCATCATGGGTCTGTCACTCTCGTCATAGTTTTATTACGACTACTTCAAATGAATTTTGAAAAACACTGGTTAGTGCGAGGTGGGTCCTAGCTTTCGCTGCTAAATCCAATGATAGCACTAAAGCACTGTCTGATGGCATGGGTCCAATTTTACGTTAAATCATGGGTTTAACCAGGGTTCTGACTCCATCTCTCCTCCTCCACTTCGTTCTTGTTCTCTTGCTAGAAATGTTACCGTTGCTGGCTAGCCAAATGAAAAGTACAGCTTGATTAAGGATCTCTTCTGTCAGCAATTTGTGCCTAATGTCTTTAGCTTTCCCATGGGCTGTTGTAGAAAATGGTAAATCTGGTTTAAATGAAACCTGATCCTGTTAATGGCTTAATAGCAGCTGCCACAGGGTTATGGTGTTTTCAACAGATGTCTCTGTTACATTTTGTTCCTAAACTTAAGTGTTGAGCTATCCGTATGAATCATATAAATATAAATGTTTGTTTGGATAAATGTTTTGCAAGATAGTCTATGACAAGACACTCTTCTGTCCACTTAACTTTATTCACATAGAATTTTGCAAAGACAACTAGGTATATAGTATTTTTTAATAAAAATTTATTTATGTCTTATAGTTTTCTAATTTTTTAAGCCGAGAAATGGGCTTCATCTTGACACCTAAGACCGTGACTTGGTCAATGTGACCAATTGATTCACCATTGCCTACTGCTATTTGTTTGGCTCTGATAGTGACGTGCATTGTAGTGTCACTTCAGATAGACAGTAGTCACAAGACTACACAGTCTCTGTTTTGTCCTTTCTTATAATAATAATTGTAGTTATCACCATGAATAGGGTTAGTTTTTCTGGAGTGTGATAATTTAATCAACTACTTTTATAGATAGTTTTTCTTTTATGTAAAGTTCTTGAGCCAGGTATATGAATGATCCAGAAGATACAAACCAGGGATGTAATATGATTATGATGCGAGATTGAAATAGTCATGCGATTAGTCTGTTTCTATGCTATGAATACTTTCAGGCATGATAATTTAAAAAAAAATAGTTTAGTGGGTTCGTGGTTTTGTAGACTGGGAAATTCCGTAGGCTATTGACATCTGGTGTGAGCCTTCTTACTGGGTCACATTATGATGGAGGGTGCTATGGAAAGGGACAAGCAACTACTTTAATCCTAAGACCTATTATTCCTTTCTTATAGAGCCACTGATGCCATTCTGAAGGTCCCAATCTCAGGACCTCATCTAATCCTATCTCCACAAAACTCTTTCTCCAAACACTATCAACATAGGAATTAATAGATGAGCTTTACAGCATGGGAACTTTAATGGGCGCATTCAAACCACCACAACAGCAGACATCCCAGTTCAAGCCAATACAAATGAAAATACAGAGTAGCATGTTAATTGCAATGTCACAAGTTTGATTCCTGAAGCTTCTAAGCATGGAGTCTCGGACAGAGTCACATTTTCTGGGTTATATAGTGGTTAAATTACCTGAAGCTAGAAGTCTTATTTGTAAATTCATCCAAGAGTAAATATTTGAAGGCAACAGGAGGAATATAAAACATGCTTGTGCTTACTTTTAAACTGTCTGTGAGTATCTCTGGGTAACAAATAGCATCCTCCTGATGTTCTCTTATCTTAATAATTTTACCAGGTACTTCCTCAAAGGAAAGCTGTGAAGCCTGGCTTGTCTTTCTTGTTTGAACTCTTCCTTCTCCATGGAACGTATGCTTACAATGACCTGATCATGGGCTGGGCAGTTTTTCCTGTATGTGACGACAACTTCCATATAGTAGAGGGAAAATTCAAGTGTCCCATTCTCCGGGGACCTTATGACCAAAAACTGGACAGCTTCAGAAAAATAGAAAATTTGATTTGCCACGACTTGGACCAGTGGCTGTGCAATCTATATTTTAAGGTTTGTAATATGGTTTTGTTTATTAATTTCCTAAGACTGGACTTGGCCCTGTATCACAGGCTCTCCTCAAACCCTTGATTCTCATATCTCAGACTTTAGTGTGCTATCTAGCTAGGATTACAGGTTTGAAATAAGAGTTTGTAAGTGGAAAATAACTTCAAGCATTTTCTGGGGTGCCTTCTTTCTAGCTATTGGCTTTTTTCTTGCAATTATAAAATTGACTAAACTTCCTTTTAAAAAGTTTTAAAAAGTTTATGAAAAAGCACATGGATTAATATTTAGAAACAAGGAATTACATTGTGAGTTCATGGGAAAAGTCAAAGTGAATTAAATGCAGTCTTGTGTATTGAATGAATTAGAACTGCTACCAAAGTGTCCTCCCACCCTGACTTCTCTGCAGTTTGCAATCTGTAAGGTCATCCCATCATCCCAAGAACGGATGCTTTATTTCTTTTCCAAAAGTATTGACTAAGCTTCCCTTGTGTGTTGAGAGTCGTCTGTGTTGGGATACAAAAGAGAAGAAGTGTAACTTTTGGTTTCTGAATGCTCATCTCTGACAAGACAGACACCAAAGTAGAGTGGCCATGAGAGATGTCTCCCTCAGTCATTCCACTTCCGAGCATGCTTTTTGTCAAACTCAAATATTTAAAGCAAATAGACTTGGACATATATATATATATTTGTATATGTTTATCTTTCTGTGTACTGCTGAACCCAGCCTTGTAGCAAACATGACAGTACATAAATTCATGGTAGTCAGATGTCATTATGCAGAGAAGAAAATGGTTGTGTATGTTAAGAATAAAGTGTCCCACCTGCTTGTAGTCTATTTTGATCTTTGTTTTTAAACATATTTTTAATTATAGTATTTTCCAAGTTTGACTATATCACAAAGAATAAAGTTTTATTCTTTGCCTACACATTTATCTACCATCTGTCTGTCTGTCTATCTATCTATCTATCTATCTATCTATCTATCTATCTATCTATCTATCTAACTATCATCTGTCCTATCATCTGTCCTATCATCTGTCCTATCATCTATCCATCCATCTATTTATTATTTACCTATCATTTATCTATCTACTTGCCTACCTACCTACCTAGTTGACAGAACTGATAAAGACATTTCCAGGAAATGTATAATGTTGACCTAAAATTTTAGAGTTTCCTATCAGTCTTGTAGGATTGTTTTTCTGATACATTTTTATTTGGGGTAAAATTATCTGGTATTTTCTTTTTAATGTTTCCCATTATAGTGTTATGCTGAAATATCTTGTCGGGGTTGCCGAGATAACCATTAAGAAAATAGTTCTTTACCTGGATCTGTGTTTTCCTAGTCATTGTAGAAACAGTGCTATCATGAGATAACTCTTACTGCCCCTTAAACTCACCAAGAAAGACATGCTCACAGGTGCTGCTCATAGGCTCTGTGCTCTGAGAATTTGTACCAATTATTTTGTGGTGCTGCTTCAAGTATTAGAGACATTTATGGCTCTTAAGAATTAAAAATGTTGATATAATCAAGCTTGAATGAATTAACGATACAGGAGAGTAAATAATTTTAAAAGCCTCATAACAGAACAGTTTTAAAAGTGTAGGCTTAATTGCTATTCCATGAATCAAAATAAACTGAAAATTAAAGTACAATTACAAAAGGAAGTACATTATAGTTAATATAAATGGCATCTGTAAGTGTGTGTGTGTGTGTCTGTATGTGTGTGTGTCTGTGTGTGTCTGTGTGTCTGTGTGTGTCTGTGTGTGTCTGTGTGACTGTGTATATGCCCTAAGGCATGTGGGTGCACATTTGAGTTTTGATATTTCCTATACTGTTTTCTTATTTGACCTGGTGTCTCAGTAAAATCCAGAGCTTCCTAGTTTTGGCTAGAATGGCTGGTCATCGAGCCCTTGGGAGCCACCTGTTTCTGCCTTCTACTCCATATGAGCGATTGCTAGGATTATAGGCATGGGCTGCTCTATTGGACTTTCCATGTGTGCTCTGCAGTTTTGAATCCAGGTCCTAATGCACACACAGCAAGCCTGTCACTCACTGAGCAAGCGTGTCATTTACTGAGCTATCTCCTCACCCATGGCACCTGCGACTTTTAACTCTTCTTTATTTGTTTTTCTTCTTTGTTCTTTCTTTTGCATCTCACTCTCCGTGCTTGGGGTGGAGCTCAAGGTCTCACATCTGCTAGCCAACCCGACTACTACTGAGCTGTGTCCCCAGCCTTCAATGCTCACACTAACTCATACATATAGCTCAGGATTCTGTACATAAGGGCTTGGAAAGTTGGTACTAAATTCATAAAAGGTAATTTAAGTAGTTCTGGTATTAGTTATGAAAATCATGTACATGGAGGTAAGTCAAGACTTAAAAATACAATATTAAGAAGTTGATTATTAAACAGTATTAAAATAATTTGGCTGGATCACAATTTTCTTGGACTTAAAGACCAAAGTTTTCCTCCTTTTTCTTAATTAAGTAAAACATAATGGGAAAAAAAACCTAATGCTTTGATTTACCCATAGAGCATGTCTGGTCACTATGTGTCACACATAGATATAATTAATCTCCAGTTCTGTTACTTATTAGACAACGTTAGGAACTGTTGACGTCTGCACTGCTTGAGAGGAAACATAAGTGAGGATAAAGACACTTCTCCTTCATAAAGATAAAAACAAAATTATTCTTACACAAAACTTTTGTTTTTTATATAAATTTCTGTAATACACGAATTTTTCTAGTCTGAGTTTTCTCAAGAGAAAAATGTTATGGTGAGGGTTGGGGAGATGGTTTAGGTGGTGCTTTCCCCATCAACATGAGGACCTGAGTTTGGATTCCTTGCATAAAACCAAACCATAGCAATCAAATGACTCCCTCTTCCACCCCCACCCCAAAAATCACTGCATAGGGCAGCATATGTTTTTAACCCCAATATTGGGGGACGTGGGGTCAAAGACTGAGGATCTCTCCAATCCACTGGCCTGTGATCTCCAGGTTTAGTAGAGCTCCTGTTTAAAAAACTTACATAGAGAGTGATTGAGGAAAACAGAGTCAACTTCTGGCTTCCATAGGCAGGAAAACACACACACACACACACACACACACACACACACACACACACACACACACAAACTAACCATATGGAAATTTCTTATCAAGTAGTTGATGGAAATACTAAATAAATTAAATAAATAAATAAATAATAAAATACCAAATGACAGAAAAGGGCAAAACAGATGGTGGCACAAAAAAAATGTTTTTGCTGTTTAAGTTTAGAGAAGATTAAAGAATCCAAGAGAGCCCTTCCTTCCTTTTCCTTGCAGGGTCAGTGGTTGGCAGGGGAACACTATGAAGTGGACCGAGGGAGCCAGAGCTCATGGCTTCCCACTGACCTCTACTGTCCCAGGCCATTAGGGGCAGTAAGAGGAGGTTGGAGTGCTGTACTAATTCAGTCCCAGAGTTTGTGGGCAAGGAGTGAAGAGGGAAGATTCCGCAAGCAAGGGAGGCTGAAAGTTCTTCCTAAGGAAGTTCTCCCTTCAGATTCCATCTTTCTCAGTCTTTCACTGTTCTCCTAAAGCACTTGGCTCCTTTAAATGTGTGAAGGGCTGGAGTGTGGCTCAGTGGTTAAGAGCACTGACTGCTCTTCCTAAGGTTGTGAGTTTAAATCCCTGCAACCACATGATGGCTCACAACCACCAGTAATGAGATCTGATGCCCTCTTCTGTAGTATCTACAGTATACTTACATATAATAATAAATTTTAAAAAAATAAATAAATGTGTGAAAAAGTGTGCAGTGAACAACTACCTGTTCACTTACTACTGTGTTCTCTAATCTTGTCATTTTTTAAAAAAAGTTTATTTATTTTTTTACATTCTATCTTTTATCCCGCCCCCGTCCATCCTCCGACTATTCCATATTCCATACCTCCTCCCTACCCCCAATCTCCATGTGAATGTCCCCACCACACCCCACCCCACCTGACCTTTAAACTCCCTGGGGCCTCTAGTCACCTGAGGGTTAGGTACATCATCTCTGAATGAACACAGACCAGGCAGTCCTCTACTGTAGGTGTCTTGGGGGCTTCATATCAGCTGGTGTATGCTGCCTGGTTGGTGGTCCAGTATTTGAGAAATCCCAGGGGTCCAGATTAATTGAGACTGCTGGTCCTCCTACAGGGTCACCCTTCTCCTCAGTTTCTTTCAGCCTTCCCTAATTCAACAACAGGAGTCAGCCATTTCTGTCCATTGGTTGGGTACAAATATCTGCATCTGACTCTTTCAGTTGCTTGTTTGGTCTTCCAGAGTGCTGTTACTTTTTGTGAGTGCTCCATAACCTCAGTAATAGTGTCAGGCCTTGAGACCTCCCCTTGAGTTGGATACCACTTTGGAACTGTTGTTGAACCTTCTTTTCCTCAGTCTCCTCTCTATTTCCATCCCTGTTATTCTTTCAGACTGAAACACTTATGGGTCAGAGTTGTGACTGTGGGATGACCCCCGTCTCCCTCATTTGATGCCCTATCTTCCTGCTGGAGGTGGGCTCTATGAGTTCCCTCTCTCTACTGTCAGGAATTTCATCTAAGGTCCCTCCCTTTGAGTCCTGAGAGTCTCTCACCTCCCAGGTCTCTGATATATTCTGGAGGGTCCCCCCAACCCCCTATCTCCCAAGGTTGCCTGTTTCCATTCTTTCTGCTGGCCCTCAGGGCTTCAGTCCTTTTCCCTCACTCAATACCAGATCAGGTTCCCCTGTCCCTCTGAGGATACACACACACACTTTCCCCATGCATACACACACACATAAACACACACACACACACACACACACACACTTTCTCTTCCATGTCCCTCCCTCCCTTCTCACTTGTAATTGCTTTCTTCTTTTGATTTTGTTTCTTGGAGAAAAAAAAAACAAACCTACAAATGAATATTTGCTAGTTTCATACAAGTATGAAGTTTAGTAATACAGTGTTTTCTTATAAGATATTAAAAATAATAAGTCAAAGATGTAAAGCACATGACAATATTTAAAATGATTATGGAGATCATTATAACTTAACCAGACAAAATCCTTCAGAGTTTGGAAACCTGAATTTTCCTTTTAGATATCTCACTCTCCCCCCCCCCCCCGCAAACATACACACACACTGTTCTGGGGAAAATTTAACTACATAGGTAATATTTGCAACAGTTTCCATTAACTGATTTATCTCTTAATAGGTAATTAAAACTCCTTTGCATTTGGATGATCAAAAAAGCCATGAGAGCCACAGGCAGCTTTCTCCTGAACGTCCCGTGTGCTTAATGGTGGAAGCAGAGAACACAGAATTCCATTTGGATAAGACAGCTGGCCCTTCAAAGAAAGAACCACCAGGAAATATTCATGCTGTAATGGGCAGCACAATCCACTCTTCTCAAGGTTGGTTGACCATCCACTCCTCTCAGGGTTGGTTGACCATCTATCTTCTCTTCTTGGGGTTTGTTTACTCATTTTTCTTTCACATCCCAAATACAATGTTGAGGACTATGTCATATTGAATGAAACTAATTAAAAAACACTTATTTTCTAAGAGTGTATTTTTCCAAACTATGGCATGGAGAGAGAATATAACTATTAGCAAGAATATTAGTTTTCATATCACATTGTCTATCATGGGAATAAGTATAAAATTACTCCCTTGAAATGCATATTTTTCTCCATGACTGACCCCACTGTTTTTAGACTAATTTTTTCACTACTTTTGGGAGGTATAGTGTTTTTTAACTTTTGAGGGGGTCTTCTGTTTAGATTTTCAATTTTCTTGTATGTTTTTGAGAGTAGTAGCCAAAAGTATGAGGATAAAAGATAAAATATATTCTCAGAACAATGGTCTCAGGTAGTAGAGTTTATGCTGTAGGGCTTTGTTTTTGATGATCAGTTTTATCAAACACTAGGAAAATCAAGTTTTTTAAAAGTTCAATTTTTCAGAAAGGTCACATTTGAAATTATCTTTTCTAGTAAAAGCTTATTACCTTTACCAAAGGTTTTAGTCATGGGTTTTTGAAAATTGATAGGTACTTAAACAGTAAATAATATTAGCCTGCCTAACAGGATGGGATGGATTTTCAGCTATTGCTTGACTAGTAGTCACAGTCTCATGGCAAGGAGTGGCACTTATACTAATTACCAATGGCAAACCCTGTAGTAAGCATTTTCTTTGAAATTACCAAACAATTAAATTACATGGTAGAGAAAATAGCATGTACCGATACTCTGTCCTCTACTTTGGCAATTCTATTTTGCTATATTTACTTCACACAATTTCTTTTTATTTCACCCTCCTCTTCTTCCACCTCTTCCTTGTTCTTGTGTGTGTGTGTGTGTGTGTGTGTTTGTGTGTATAAATGGGTTTGTATACAGGTATATATGTCCCTGTTTATGCATGCATGTACATGTGTGGGGGTATGCATGTGTATACATGTGTATGCATGTATGTGTGTATGCATACATATGTAAGGGAGGGATATGTATGTATATGTGTGTATGCCATGGAGGTCAGAAATCAACATATGGTGTCCTCATATGGATGTTTTTCCATCCTATTTTTTTGAGGCAGTTTCTCTCTGATTCCACTAGACTGGTTATCAGTGAGCTCCAGAGACGCTTCTCACTCACTCTGCCCCCTTCAGTACTGAGATGATAGGCACCTGCCACCACATCTAGCTTTATTTTCCAAAGCAGATCCTGGGTAATCAAGTGACAGTCCTCATGATTCTGTGGCAAGTGCTTTCCCATTGTGAAAAAAGACAGGAAGTTCAGAAGAGAGATAGGATGTGGGGAGGAAAAACAGGTTCTGGATCAAACTGCAACGTGATAAAATTCAACTAAGGAGGGTGTGTAAAGACATAGCAAAGCAGGGCTGAGGGCCTAGCTCTGGGAAATAGCTGTGATTCTGGAACAGGATGCTGGCACTCCTCCATCTTGGACTTTGCCACATGATTCTACTTTCTTGATTCACCACTGCCTTTTTTTTGTTGTAGTTATTTGGGTTTTTGTTGGTTTGTTTTTCTTTTCTTTCTATCTGTTGATTAGCTGGCATCCACAAACTTCTGACTAAGTGCTAAACACTTGATAAATCACGTTTGGGACTCTTTAGTTCCTTTGGAGTGATACCATATTGGGCTGAGCAGAAGCCCAGTTGCTAGGTTCCAGTCGTGAATGGTTGCTCTTCTAAAACATTGGTCTAGTCTGAGCCTTGGGCTTTCTTATTCCTGTCTTACCTGTGTGGTTGCTTGTGACTCAGCCAAAGTCATCAGCTAAGGACTACTGAGGTACCACGCTCTCTGGAATCCTGTACACCTGTAAACGTCAAATTATATGATACTGGTCTTAAATAAATCTTGTTGAAGATAAATTAAAACAAAGCTATATGTTGGAGCTAGGTAATGCATTCCATAGTTTCAAAGAAATTTGAATAAAGGTGTTGTTCATGCCCTTCAGAACACTTATTTGACTTGTAGCAGGAGAGCAAGTAACTGCATCCTGCTCTGTTTGGGGGAGACAAGGAGACTTAATCATCCTCAAAATGGACTTGTCAGCTGAGTACAGGAACTTCGTGTTGGGATGTAAAGGATGTAAGCCTCTAATTTTTTACTTTAAATGCAAACACCTGGCGTGTTTAACCATGCATTTGTAGAGTAAGAGAAAGTAGAAGATAGGGTCTATAAATAAGAGAGAGGCCTTGATGGTTGAAAAAGGAGCAGTTGATACTATAAAGGGCTCCAAACCAGAGGTCAGCAATGCCATAGGTAACCTCATTCCAAACATCTTTGTGGGGAAGTTTCATGGAAGTGGTGCTGTAGTCTGGTCAGTTTTCTCATCAAGATAATTGCTTTTATATTCGGCCTTAGTTGGATCTAACTGATTAGATTTCAGTTTAAACATCTGAGTTATCCCTGCTCTATGGGGAAAAATAGTAACATTACCATTGCATATATGTCTAGCCTTGGTGCTGCAGGTTTATTATGTCCTTAAAGAGTCCATATTTTGGAAACTTGGCTCCCAAGTGAAGCGGCACTGAAAGATGAGTTTTGTTTTGTCTTCTGTTTGTTTTTTGCTTTGCTTTTAAAGGGGGTGATTTGATCTTGATGATTCTGCCCTTAAGAATGCGTTAATAGATGTGGGTTATTGAGAAAGTACTTTTGTCATGATGAAACAACTCTAACCTCCCAGTATTTAATCCTGAGATTGCTAGGGTCTCTGCAGAGTCCAAGTCAACCTGAAGACCCCCACCAGACATAGCCTTTTGAACCACCTACCCCCAGAGCTGGAAGAAACAAAGCCTTCCCTTCACAGATAGCCCAGCCCTGGAAATTCTAATGGAACCACAGGAAATGCACTAAGACACTGGAAATCTGAGATGTAGAAAAGACAGACAGTGTCAAAGCCTCTTCTGATGGTCGAAGATCATCATCCTAAGAAAAATAAAGTGAGAAGCAGAAAGGGAATAATTGTGACTTCATTGGACAAAAAAGAAGAGAAAGCATGCCATTGATTTTGCTTAAATATCAAGTTCAAAGGTCAACTCTGAAGTCACTGAACACTGTAAAATATGTGCCCTTGCAAAGCATATGTCTTTTAAAACTGTTTTAGTATAATACAGTCTTATTTTAGAATTCTCGACTTTTAACCGAAAGGGTTCTGAGTTAACTAATGATATTTAATGCCCCTGATATTTTTATATAGTTTTAGGATACTGAGTGGAAGATGAGAAGCAATTATTCCTGGACCATTTTCCACCATAACGTCTTTGCTTCTCAGCTTTCCTGTGACAGTGTGGCTACATTCCCTAGATGAACCATACCATGCTATGAGCTTGGCTTTTAGAGTGATGTCGTTGTCCCATGCTCTCCTCAAAGAAGACAGCAAGCAATCTGGAGAAGAGGAACGCCATCACATTCAGTGTGCACATACAATATGCATCAAGAGGCAGACTTTCTTGAGTTTTGCTTTAAAATAACCTGATTATTGTTTTGCTTTGCTATGAGCCTAGAGACTAATGTAAGCCTCACATTCGAAGACAACAGAGGGACTACTTCCTCCTGTTGTGAACGGATCAATACGGAACCAGAACACAAATTTTTCTCCCAGTACATGCCATCTCTGTTGCTTACTTTTATTTTTCTTGGAAGCTCCTAAACTTATTATTAGTGGTTAATCTCTCCCATGGGACTCTTTTCTCATATATCAGGACTGTGATACAATGTGCAGTTTCTGCCCTGATGTGTTGCTAAGAAATTGAATAATGGGTAAACATACTCAACATGTGGTAATTCATTTCCAATTAAAAGTTTATTAAACTCTGGCTTGATGACTTTCTGGCTATTTACATGTAAAACAAGGAAGTGTGAGGAAGCCGGGACCACATGGCATGTTCACGCCTGCAAAGCTTCTATCTGAAAACTGTGTTTATGATCTTCGACAAGCTGTTCCACATCGGTAGGTTCCATATGTAATCTGTCAAATTTACGATACTGTCCCAAAATCACACACAAAAAATGTGGCTTTCATGTTCCCTTGTAAGTGTGCCTGTGTACACACTCTCTCCTAAGGGGATTTTGGACTTAGTCCATGGTTGATAATGGTGATCAACATTGTTACTATGAGCTATGCCTGGAAACAGAAAATATTTATAAAAGGCTGGAAGAAGATATATGTGGTATAACTTGTGATTGCCATCTTTTCAAGTTGCTTTTTTTTCATTTTAGGCTAGCCACTAGGGAAATGGTGATTGCGTTTAACAGTTTTGTTTTGTATATGGATATCTTGCAAGAACAATAGTTCTTGGAAACATTTATGGATGCTTGATGATACTGAATTCAAGAGAATTTTATTGTGCACTCACAGCGGAACAACCACACTGCTAAATGCTGTGGGGTTGTAAGCCAAAAGTACCTTCAGAGGTTTACTAGAGCCCATCTGCTTCATTATGATCCAAACATATGTATATGTGGCCAGTGGGATGGGTGGACTCTTGAGCATCCTTTCCATCAAGGTCAGAAAACCATTTAGGGGGAGAATCCAGACCTGGGCAGAAGCAAGAGCAACTGACTCAATAGCTATTTAGTTGTAAGTTGAGTGAACCATTGTGAGAAATGAATGTTGTTGAGGAATTATATCTGTGTTGTGTCTCAATTGGTTCCAGCCCTTGAGCATATTGTGCAAGAAAACTGGTTTTAGGGCTATAGATATTAGATGAGGTCTCTCTCTCTCTCTCTCTCTCTCTCTCTCTCTCTCTCTCTCTCTCTCTCTCTCTCTCCTCTCCTCTCCTCTCCTTCCCTCCCTTCCTCCCTCCCTCCCTCCCTTTACCTCCCTGTCAATTCTTATAAATGATATCAACTAGAAGAGAAAACAAAGAACTATTGTTGATTATAATAATAGAGTCTTTGACATCTAATGAACAGAATGAGGATTTTTACAACTTACAATGGTAGAAAAACAATATGCATTCAGTAGAAACTATCTGTCCAGCACTGGATGAGAACATTTTCCCAGGCTTATGGTAGACAGCATAGTCCTCTTTCGTGACAGTGGGCAACAGAATGGTGCCAGAGCAGTAATCAGCCAGTCCTGTGGTCATGAGGAGACACGCCAGCACTCTGGGTCTCTAAAATTCACTTGCTACAGGATATTTTTAACTTTGGATTTCTGAGTGCATAACCCCATCATCAGTCCTGAAACACGTATATTCCACTGTGCACCCCACATTGTGTATGATGGGCAACTGATAGGTAGGTTTTCAGTATCTAGATAGCCCACTCAACCTGAATGGGATAGGAGGGTTGTCACAGTCAAAAGTAGCCCCAAGGAAATTAAATCATGTAAAAAGTTGATTTATACCAAGTAGACATTTGCCTTCAAGTACAGTTTAACAAACTTAATGAAACAATTAATTGTGTCCACATATTAATCTTTTGTGGAGCTGTTAATACACATTGACACCTGGGCTTTGCTCAGATCCAGTGACTACAAGTCTCTAAGGTCAGGTCTTTGACATTGGTAGTGTTAAAAAAAAATGCCCATAGGTTCCAAGTCAAGAAAGAAGGAAGGTTTCTGGGCATAGTAGCACATACCTATATTCCCACATACTGCAAGAGAAAGAGACAAGAAGATCAGGAACTCAAAGTTAGCCTCGGTTACATAGCAAAGTTGAGGCTAGCCTGAGTTACATGAAACCCATCTCAAAAAAAAAAAATCCCAAACTGGTTTTGTGTGTTAACACAAGCTAGAGTCATCAAGAAGACTTAATTGAGGAAATGCTTCCATGACATCCAGCTGTAAAGCATTTTCTCTATTAGTGATGAATTGGGGAGGGCCCAGCCCATGCTGGCTGGTGCTATCTCTAGGTTTATGGTCCTAGGTTCTTTAAGAAAACAGGGTGAGCAGGCCATGCAAAGGAAGATGGTAAGCAGTGCCATCCATGGCCTCTACATCAGATCCTGCATCAGGTTCCTGCCTTGCTTGATTGAGTTCCTGCCTTGACTTCCTTTGGTGATGAACAGCAATGTGGACATGTAAGTTGGATAAACCCTTTCCTCCATGACTTGCTTTTTTGTCATGGTGTTTCATCACAGAAGTAGAAACCGTAAGCCACAAACTAACCAGATGTCTGAACTGACATATTGGTAATTCTAAGTTTCTTTAGGTTCTCAAAACAGGTATGATGGTTCCTTTGACCTTTGGATATTATTTTATTTTATGGTATCATGAAAAGTCCTCACCAACTAGCATAAAATTTCCTTCTTAAAGAACCCCTACTCAGTGCTGACTTACCCTAGTGTTCATTCTCTTCATTGTGGACATGTATTCATTTGTATGTCTGGCTGACCAGCCTCATAACTCTTGACTATGTCTATGGAGTCTAATCTGTGCCTGGCACAAAGCATTTGCCCAATGAAAGACCTGCTAAATGAATAAATGAATGAATCCATTCTGAAGTACATAATGTTTATTTTCATTTAACACTTACACTATGGTAGTAGGCAAGGCAATAAGGAGTAGGTATCAAACATTTTGATGAAAATCTGAGTTTACAAGTGATTACAGTAGAATCATTGTGACACAGCAAGATTAGTTAACTCTGTAAGAAAACCCCTTTCTTCCATCCTGTCTGTTCTGCATGCCCACACACTCTGCAGGAGCACTGAGTTTTCACAAGTTTTTGAGAACTCATTCTAATTTGTGTTTCATATCATCTTGTGGTTCCTAATTCTTTTATTTC